>BRDA01007315.1:692-29075 GCA_036984385.1 Crenuchus spilurus
TGTGGGTGGTGAACCCACAGGAGGTCAGGCCCATGTCGCCAGTTCGGGCTGGGCCCGGCCGGGCCCCGTGGGCAAAGGCCCGGCCACCAGGCGCTTGCATATGAGCCCCAACCCCGGGCCTGGCTGCGCCGTACCGGGCGACGTCACTGATTTTGGTGTAATTCTTTTCATAAGGGGTTTGTGAACTGCTCTTTGTCTGGCCTGTCACCTAGGACCTGTTTGCCATGGGAGACCCTATCAGGGGCATAATGCCCCAGACAACATAGCCCCTAGGATCATTCAAGCACGCAAACCCCTCCACCACTGTAAGGTGGCAGTTCAAGGAGGGTTTTTTTTTTTTTTTTTTTTTCTCAGTCGATTTGGTTAATTTCTCACATCATGATTTACATTCTCATCACAACAAGTGCATTTCTCAAAACAGTTAGTGCAAACAGCAAAACTCAATGAAATGTCTGCAAAAGCCTGTAACTCACTCAAAATTCTTAGTTTTTGCCTCAAAATTAAATATTTATGTCAATCAACTAGTCAGTGCCATCATACTTAGTCTTTGTGTCATTGCCTATGAACAAGGCCGTCAGAATACTTAGTCATGTTGTCAGTTTTTGATTAGAGAAATGGTGCACATTTTGTGGTAAATCAATTGAAATGATGTGTTACACACAAAATACAAACTTACAACACATGACTTACACACAAGTTACACATGACTGAAGAAAATGGACTGGAATCAATTTATGCAGAAATTTAATTTTACCGTTTTGTTTGCATTGCAATTTGTTGACAAAAATAGACAGAAATTCAGGGAAGACAACCGTTTTTCAGCACTTTATAGCACAAAAAAACTCTAAACATTCAAAAACAACCTGATACAGTAACTTACTGTAAGAAATTACAGAGCTTTCTTTTACTATACATCCTGACGCTCCTCTCTGTTTGGCCACGTTTTCATCTACGTCACACTGGATATCTTCCCTTGCAATGCAATGTGGAAAGAATCTCCTTGAGTGTCTAATCCAGCCTCTACAGGCATCTGCTGTGATGTCCCCACAAGTTGCATCCACGGCAGTCAGCAGGTTAATTTGAGTGTGATTTGTGTGTGCGGCTGGTGATCGTATACCTTCCACCTCCAGGCTGAGAAGAGCTCCTCATTTGGGTTCAGGAATGGAGAATAGGGTGGGAGGAACTCCATTAGCATTCTCTGATGAGTGGCAAACCATTGTCTGATGGTATTAGAGTGGTGGAAACTCACATTATCCCAAATAACCACATATCTGGGTAAGTCCTCTTGCATCACAGCTCTCTCGTTATCAGGGATGAGATCCCTGTAGAGGGTGTCCAAGAATGTGACAAGATGCTGTGTTATAAGGCCCTATAATGGAAATATGTGTAAGCACATCATTCTCTGATATAGCAGCACACATTGTTATGTTTCCTCCACGTTGGCCTGGCACATCAATCGTAGCCCTCTGGCCAATGATGTTCCGACCACACCTTTTGCATTTTGCAAGGTTGAAGCCAGCCTCATCCAGGTATATAAAAGTGTGGAGTGGTTCTCTTGATTCCAGCTCCATGATACGCTACAACACAAAAGCAGTAATGAAGTACATATAATGACCATGTTGGACAAGGAAGTTTCATACACTGTAGCTATTGCAAATGTGTCAGCGTGCATATGGGTTTTACCTGTACATACTGGTGCCGTAGTTCTTTCACCCTGTCACCATTTCTTTGAAAATGTTTGAACAATTGAAGACACAGTTCTTCCAATATTTGGCTGCACTCGGCGACCAACTTCAGCCATTGTAAGACCATGATTTACAACATGGTCCACAATTGTTGCCCTTATTTCATCTGGTACAAACCTGTGGGCATGGGCTCTCCTACTTCTTCCTCTGTTTTGTCCCCTCAGCCTTCCACCACGCTGCCTTACCCCTCTTCTCTGCTGTTCACCCTGTACACGGCCTTGTCTTTCCATTGTTAGACTTGGTGACACTGCAGTGCTTTGTATATCTATATATGATTGTCAATTGAAGGTTCATGAGCCACACCTCTGACCTCTGGTTGAGAGCTGTTTGACTATTGGTTGGTCTAAACCTTCACAAATTACCCTTCTGAACTGAAAGCCAAGATTCACCTGAGAACAATTTAATCAATTTAGGATAAATTACCAAAATTTCCCAAAAAACTTTCATAGAAATGTACAAATGATGCCTGAGAGATTATGACAACATGTTCAGCATTTTTGCATGTAGTGACCTAGGCGATGACACAGCCTAAATGTTTTGGAGGGTAAGACAGTTTAACAGACAATAAGCAGAACACATTTTGATGAACATGACATAAGTAACTGATAATGTAAAAAACAGCAGATAATTGTACTTGACCATTTGCATGAATGTACTAAAGCATTTGCAAAATGAGGAACACAATGAGAAACGCTATTATGATCTGCACAAGTGACAATGAGATGTGGAGATTGTACGAATAGTTTTGAGAATTTCAATTCTGATGTGAGAAATGAACCAAATCGACTGAGAAAAACTGTAAGTTGCTGTCTGATGATGTTTTGAATGTTTAGAGTATGTCTGTAATTTTGTAGTTTTTGTATTGTTTGCTGCCAGTTGTCTGTTTCAGAATATCAGTCTAATTTTTTTTGTCAAAAAAATACAGTGTGAACAGTACAGCAAAATAATATTTCTGTATAAATTTGATTCCAGTCCAATTTCTTCAGTCATGTGTAACTTTGTGTTCTGTGTGTTTGTATTTTGTGTGTAACACATATTTTAATTGATACACCACAGAATATCCAGCGTTTCTGTAATCTAGAGCTGACAACATGACTAAGTATTCTGACGGCCTTATTCATAGGCAATGAGACACAGACGAGACATTCTGATGGCACTGACTAGTTGATTGACATAAATATTTGCTTTTGAGGCAAAAACAAAGAATTTTGAGTGAGTTACATGCTTTTGCAGGTGTTTCATTGAGTTTTGTTGTTTGCACTAACTGTTGTGAGAAATGCACTTGATGTGATGAGAATGTAAATCATGATGTGAGAAATGAACCAAATCGACTGAGAAAAACTGTAATGGCCTTCCACTCGACGCCATTGCGGAGTTAATAGAATAGCTTAGGGTTATTACAAGATAGTGTTGTTCGATTGCTTCTGTCTGGTTCACCAAACTGACCAATCGTGCTTTTAGAATGAGGTTAGGACCGCCCACTCAATTAACATATGGTTTGAAGAAAAGTAAATGCACACCAGTGGAAATACATAAATAAATAAATGTAGGCATGTAGAAATACATAAATAAATAAATGTCGACATGTGGAAATACATAAATAAATAAATGTACATGTTAAATACATAAATAAATGTAGACATGTTAAATACATAAATAAAGTAAAAACATTTATTATTAGTATATACACTTTTTCATGAAAAATGTATATCTATTTATTTATTAATTTTTACTGTTGTCATGTTTGGTCCTCCATTTATTTATTTATTTTATTTATTTTTTATTTATTGATTGATTGATTGATTGATTCATTTATTTATACAATTATTTATTTATTTATGCTTTTGACTACATTAATAAAACACTAAGCCAACATGACACATCTGCATAAAATAACGGATATGAACAATTTAACCGTGTACATCCCGCAAGTGCTTCTGGGTGATGACGTCACCCTCGACATGGCCAATCAAATGTAATTTTTAGAATCATGGTCTAATGAATAATTATTAGGAGAGGGAGGGGAGAGGAGGGGGGGAGGGAGAGAGGGAGAGAGAGAGAGAGAGAGAGAGACTGAACGTATGTTCACGAGACGCTCCGCCAGTATTCTGACTTTGTTACTGACTGATTAGCAGACATGTATAAAGTATTAGAGACCCATACTTGAGTAAAAGTACAAGTACTCTATCAAAAAATGGACTTGAGTAGAAGTTGAAGTGTTCTTTAAAAGCTATACTTAAGTGGAAGTACAGAAGTATTCAGCATTTTTTGTACTTAAGTATTGCAAGTAGTTTATTCTAAAAATTATTACTCAAGTACTGAAAGTAAAAAGTACAAGTATTGTGTTTTGTATTAATTAAAGAAAGCAGTCAAAGTTTGATTATCAAATTGTTTATATATAACTTAAATCAAAGCTGTCAAAGACCACAAATACAAGTGTTCTGTATGTAAAAACAAGAAGCAACTTAAAGAACTGGGCTTAACACTTCTTAAACAAAAAACTAATGATGAACTATGTCCCTTCACCCTTTATAGCTGCTTGTGCTTTTTTCCCCTCAACGGCTTATTCTCTTCTTGAATTGGTGCATAAAGCAGTCATATTAAGGAATCCAGAAATCTTTTGTTTATCCTCAAAAGTAGTTTGTTTTCAAAACTGAAGGCATTCAGACTTGCTCTTAGGGCTAAAGACTAATCCTGCAAATGTAGCCTTTTTTGTCCTCTACTCTGTGTTGTGTGATTATGACAAGGACAAGAGGTTTGATCTGCATCACTTTTATTCGACCTGCATCACAGTTTTCACAAACACAGTATAAAAAAACTAATTAGTTGGCCCAACAAAGCTCTATCGCTCATCCGTGCGGGAGAGAAAAAGGGGGCGGGGCTGCGAAAAACGCGCGCACACACTATACTGACATACATGAACTTGATATAAATGTTTTACTAGTATTAATTCAAAATCATTATATGGTAGATAAAAATAATTAATACAGTGCATACCTTTCGAAACACAGTATAAAAAACTCATCAGTTGGCCCAACAAAGCTCTCTGTTGAATAATAACAGAAAATAACACATTTGGGACTTTGTATTCTCTGTGTGTAAAACACTCCTTAACTACTCTGTATGCATAAAAACTATAACTCAATTTTCAGAATCTCATACACTTATAAAAATAGCTGTGAACTTGAAATCATAAGAGCGGACGACACACTACCTCCATCCGTGCGGGACAGAAAAAGGGGCGAATCACACGCTACATCACTGTTTTAGCCCCAGATACCCCGCCAATCCATGAACTGTTCTCAAAATAAGAGTCTTTCAATGACTTAACAATACAATTGCACTTCAAAAATCTACGGAAACACTAATATTAGTTTTTAATCCCGTTACACAAAGCTAAAAAGCCTCTCGCAAGCCGCTGATGCTGGAAGGCGTGTGTTTAACCTGACAGACAACTCCTTCTCACTGTCTCCTTCCTCACCCTCACCGCCACGATCACTCAGTGTGGAAGATGCTGAAAGTGGTGCAGGAGGTGGAGCTGAAAGTGGTGAAGGAGGTGGAGCTGAAAGTGGTGAAGGAGGTGGTGCTGAAAGTGGTGAAGGAGGTGGTGCTGAAAGTGGTGAAGGAGGTGGAGCTGAAAGTGGTGAAGGAGGTGGTGCTGAAAGTGGTGAAGGAGGTGGAGCTGAAAGTGGTGCAGGAGGTGGTGCTGAAAGTGGTGAAGGAGGTGGAGCTGAAAGTGGTGAAGGAGGTCGTGCTGAAAGTGGTGAAGGAGGTGGAGCTGAAAGTGGTGAAGGAGGTGGAGCTGAAAGTGGTGAAGGAGGTGGTGCTGAAAGTGGTGAAGGAGGTGGTGCTGAAAGTGGTGAAGGAGGTGGTGCTGGCTCTTCCATCTTGGCTTAAGAAGCTAAAGTGAAGGCAGGCCCAGACTAAAAGGCGGGACGCGACCGGAGAATGCGCAGTTTTCTCATGAGACAGCCTGATCGCTTGACCCGGTGACAGCGCCATCTACCTATAATTGTAACGAGTAACTATACAGCAAATTGGATGAGATTACCTACAATAATAACAAAAAATCAGCACAGCAAATGTGCACTGTGTGCAGCTTCATAATAAATTGGAGCTAAAGTAAACGATTGCTTAGTATTTATACAACTTACATTTACGCTGGATCTGTTAACAAGAGTGTATTTACAAACCCAACAAACCTGATGAAGTACTGCAGTATTTAGATACTTGAGCTGAACTTCATTGTACAAGGTCATTTTGTAATCATTTGAATAACTTTCGTAACACAAGTTGGTAAATCAAATCATAATATTCAGTGATTTGGTCATGATGTAGTTGATGTTTTAAATATTGATTTATGTGTTTTTGTCTCTGCTTATCACAGCCAGAGCAAAAGGAAGTGAGAAAAAGAATGAAACATGAACTTCTTAAAAGTTAAAGGGATGGTTAAAATGAGCTCCCTTTACTCCAGGTGTAGGAGCCAACAATTATTTGTCTATAAAATGTACACTGTATATCTAAAAGCAGTGGCAGCAGGTGGTCTGAGGTTGTCTTTTCTTTGTTTTCTTGAGCAAGCAGTGTGCAATTCTGTGAGTGAATATAAAGCTTCCTTTGCTTGTTATTTGAGTGGGACTACATTTACATTTACTCAAAGGAATTTTCATATTTTACACATGATCTTATGTAGCTTATTTCTGTCTGAATCAGTGATATTTTTCCTCCTCTGAGAAAATTACTGATGATTATAGTCATGATATACTTCTACCGTTTTCATGTCAGGTGTTTTGTAACATTTATCAATTGATCTCTTATCCACTTAATAATCCTGATCAGGGTCATGGTTAGTCTCTTACCCCCTCATGGGGCTCAGGGCAGAGCATTACAGACTATCTTAGCTGAGCCCAGAACAGGTAGCCAATCCATTGCTGAGTGCACACACACACAACAACAACAACAACAACAACAACAACAACAACAACAACAACAACAATTTAGAGTACCTAATTCACCTCCATGTTTTTGGATTGTGGGAGGAAACCAGAGACCTGCTACTTGCCTTATTTTGGATTTCCACCAGATCTTGTCCTCTACACCAGTTTTATCAAGGTTATTAGAAAATACAGCACTTTATTGGTTGTCTTGTAGTATTTTTGAAGTTTATCACTAAGAAGTGTTTTATTACAGATAAAGCAAATTCAGTCTACTAGGTATTTAAGGTTGATTCACTGCTCTGAATCAAGAATTAAAGCTAGATGTTTGAGTAGGAACCCTGTCCCAGACTGCCCTCTAAAATAGGAATTTCCCACACTTTTTAAAACAGACCTCTATTTATAATCTATACAAATGTATTACAGCACAATTATAATACTGACAAACACAAACAGAATGTCTACCAGTCTATAGCAGCCTGAAACCTGCTTACAGCTGGCGTTTGACCAGATTATCACTTCCTGTTTCCCAAACAGAATGTATTTGAATTTGTGTTCTGTATGAAGTGCAGGTCATTTTTATGGTGCTTTTACAACACATTCTTGATTAAACTATGATGATGCTCTCAGAAGCACTTTTGGATGGTAATCAACAGCTAAGAGGAAGTTAGGTTTGTTTTGGAAAGTTAAAGGGGAATTCCACTTATTTATCTATTTTATTAGAAATCATTCAAACATAAAGGCATTTAGTATAACTATAAACAACATCTTATGCCAAACAAAATGGTGTTAACTGTCTACAATAGGAATGGATATTTTATTCACTGTTCAGAATGACCAGGTAACACTTTTCAGTGCCAGATTCCAGATGTCTGCCTGGGATAGCAAACCAGAGAATTTCATCTAATCTCATCTTATAGCAGACAAGAACTGATGACTGACCTGAGAAATAAACCAGAAAATCCCAGTACTGTTAGAAACAACATTTCTGGGATCTAACTTTCTGAGATAACTTTTAGAAGCATTAAACATAAGATGACAGAACACCACTGTGAAGTATTTTGACTCTGCATTCTATATTTTCTGCATTTCACAACAAAATGCTCTGAATTTTTTAAACTGAATCACAGGCAATAATTATAATACATACAAACAGACCTCAAATGAGGTTTACCTTTTACGATTAGTCACATTAGCATGTGTACTATTCCTGAGCTAAACCTATTAGACTCTTTGTACATCTGAAATCAATGCAGCTTAAAAATATGAATTAATGTGTATTATTAATTCATGTTTTAATAATATGTAATATTGAATAACAACTGTTTATTATTAACAACAACAATAAAGGTTATTCAATCCCAGCAATTTTTATAGTGTATTAGAATGTATTCTTACATATATGCTGATAATGTGTCACGCTCCCCATGTACTAACCTATAATCACCTGTGTCACAAACTCCAAAGTCCCATCATCCCTTGCTGTCTTGTCTGTCCCTTTTCATCCTCCATAGTTCCCATTCACTTGCCTGAACTCCATTTCCCAGAACCCGTCTCATCATGTGATCTCCACCTCACCTGAATCTGGTTCCCCTTCATTATCTCCCCTATATAGACTCCTCTAGACCCCTTGTGAATTCTGATGCTTTTCTAAGTGCACACTGAGTGTTCCTGATTTGTTGTGGTGTTTGACCTTCGCTTAGCTCTCTGTAATCCTTCCTTGTTTGATATTTCTCTTTGCCCTAGTCATAGCCTTAGCTCTTAGTTGGTCTCCATAGTTGCCTCTTGTTCCTAGCATTAGCTCTTAGTCTTCCTAGTTGTATCTTGTCCTTAGCCTAGTTCATAGCATTCTTCCTAGTAGTATTTTAACCTTAGCCTTCTCTGTTATCAGTAGTATTCTTTCCTTTTTCTTATTTCTCTTTAGTACTTATTTTGTCTTCTCTTTCCTGATTTTATCAGAATGTGAAGAATAATGTGTCCCATAAAATATTCCCATCCATTCCCTTAGAGTACTCAAATGCCATGAAATCTCAGCCTTACAGGTCTCTTTCAGAGGGAATGGGTTGTTTTTCAGAGGGAATGGGTCGTTCTGTAGGACAAGAGTTAAGTCATGCATATCCAGTGCTGGTGGTAGGCATGTGGTTGCCCTAAGCACATATGCTTTGTGTGCCCCCATCCTCTGTGCCTCCAGCACACAAGTCTCTGCCACACACCACCCCTGTGAGAGCTGAGTCTATTGCTAGCTGAGCCACTATTTGTTGGGCAGATGCGTGAGTGAAAAATGTGTTGTTTGCTCGATCCGAATTCTCCTCCATAGGGGGTGGGGAGGGTTGGGGGTGCGCAGTTTTAGGTGGTGTCCCCGTCCACAAAGGAGGCCCCACGCGCACTGCGTATTCCGCATATGCACAACGCCCTGGGCTCACGTTGTCTCAAGTGCACAGTATCAGAGGATGAGGGGTCTGTTGAGCTGCATCACGCTCTGTGACAGTTTCTGACTGAGTGCTAAATGTTTCACAAGTTAGCTTAGCTACCAATTTAGCAGCCTGTCCTTATGAACCTGTGACACTGAGCCTGCTAAGTTAGGCTATTAGCCTCATTATGTTATGGCCCAATAATACATATTAATGTAATTTTTTAAAATTAGTATACTATTGCAATAGTGTGGTAGGCTACGAAAACAAAAATGTATTTAGAGTTTACCTCAGATTACAGATTACAGAAGGCGTTGTTTTTTGCAATGGTGTGGTTCATGTAATGTAAGCTATTTATTTTCACATTTGCTCTCACCTTTCTTGGGAAAGAAGTTTGTAAGCAGTTTTTTTTTCTCTTTCCTGTCTTTCTTTTCTTTTCTGAAAACCAGATATAGCTTTTCTTGGGCGTTATCTTCCACAGCACAGAAACAAGGCCCACTGCCACTGCCGTAACTGAACGCTAAGCTAAATGCGCATAGTTAAAAAGCTTAAAAAGCCAAATGAAGGTAGACTAAACCATTTCGGGCAAGGGGTGAGGCTGCCTGTCCTCAGACATTATGTTAGGGTGACCAGATCTGAGATAACGAAAAGTACACCTCAGCAAGTTTTTTTTTTTTTTTTTTTTTTTGGTGCTTAAACAATAATTGTATTGTTATTATTAATTATTAATAAATATTGACAAATTGTGATTTATATGTTATTAGTAATTACTAGGTACTATTAATAATATACTAATAATAACTATTAAATTTATAATGAATAATAAAATAATAAAATTAATATTAGTTTTTAATAAAATATTAATACATTATTACATATTATTAAAAATAATAAAATGTTAAAAGCATGTAGCATAAAATTATCACCCAATCCTTTCAGTCAACTTCACTTCAGCTCATTATCACCAATGTTAGGCTTATGTTTGGACTGTATGGTCAAGAGATCTCAATTATACCTCATTTTTTGGCAAAAATAAGGAGGAACTCTGAATTATTTTGATAATAGTTCAACTTAGAGGCATGTAAATAGATTATTAATAATAGACTTATCACAGACTGTAGACATGCACACAGACACAGACTCAAATGATAATGTTTATGAATTTTATTATTAAACCTCTGATATTAAAATACGTCTAGCTGACGTGACACAGCCAGAACAAACTCAACATGTAAACAAGGTACAGGTGAAAGTTTGAGAGACTGGCAGCGGTGACGGCCAATCACATGTTAGCAAGAAACGGCAGAGCTAATCGGTGATCTTTTGGGCGGCCTAAAGGGAAACCGGCTTGGATTTCTGCTGGGTCCTAATGCTCGCCCAAGTACATTTAACATAGTGTAACATCTCACTCAAGCGAAATGAATAGCAGGAGGGCGAGACTAATTTGGGAAAGAAATGCTTCTCGAGTAAAACAAAATCACGGACGTTTGTGAAACTCTGCCCAGACAAGTTTTTTAAGTCTCCAAAAAAGGACATGTCCGGGTAAAAGAGGACGTCTGGTCACCCTATTATATGTAGGCTAGGATACACAATTCAATTAATCAATCAGCAGATTTATCCATACAAAACATTACATTTACATTAGTTAATCTTTAAATGATATTAATATTTAAAGGAAAATAAAATTCCAGACTTTTCAAGGGCCCTCTCCCCACTTGGGGTCCAGGTAATTCAGTCCCATTCCCCTCCCCAATATGACGCCCCTGTCAGTAAACCTAATTTATTTCAATATATATATATGCCACATCAACGTTTTAACACATACATATTTACAAATGTTCTTCAAAACTCAAAATGCTAAATCTGTTATCCCAGATTATACAAAACTCTTTAATCTGAAGAATTACATCACTTCATTCATATTGCTTGTCTTGTGCTATTCTATGATGCGTTTACAAAGTGCAAAATGTCTCTCAACAGTATCAGTAAAGTTGTGACACCGCTGATGGTATTGTGATTTATGATGCTGTGTAAAACATTAAAAATGTTGTTATAATGTCATTTTAAATTCTGTTTAATGTTTATGAGCAACTTCACTGACAATGTTTTTGTGACCGCTGAAAGTGTATTTTAACCTATTGTATGAGAAATCTAGAAAGAAATATAATACATAATTCTGAAAGACCTCTTTACAGTTTTTAATATTTTACTGTATATTTTGGTAGCACAACTGACAATCACAGGACATTTATAATGCTAAAAATACTAAAATTACACTGTTTTATGGGTTAATTTAGGAATAGAATATAAAAATACAAACACAACTTTAAATGGTGTTGGATGCCATTTCCACAAGAATATCATCAACAACAACAGCAAAAATCTAAATTTTCTTGCCCCTGGAATTTTCATGCTAAATTTACCAAGAGAGCTTAATTTAAAAAAATGTAATGTAACTATCCATCTACTAAACTATGATGTATTATTTTTGAGAAGTCTAACTGACACGTTAGCTGTGATGTCTGATGTGCTCAGTCAGCAGCAAACCTAATCAGGCAGTAGCAGCTCCTAATCAGACAGTTTGTTCCATGTGCCAGAATGTGGAGGAACCAGCTAGTCATCATAATCTTTGGCATTTTTGACATGCAGAAGCTTGTGACTTATCTTTAGATAGAACATTAACCCTTAAATGTGAACATGGCTATTGAAATGGCTAATGACCTTATTTCTTTCCTTATACAAATATGACAATAGACTGTAATAATGACAGGAAATTGTTTTTAATATTAATTTGGTTTATTTTAAATATAAGTGCTCTGATCTGAGGTTGACAAATGCAATTAAAAGCTTAATGGATGACTACTACTACTAGTACTACTACTAATAACAATAATAATAGCAAAAAAATGGTTTATTTGAGCATTATTTTTCTAAGATTTGTCCTTGTAAAGTGACTCAGTGATGTAATTATCTAATACCTGTGGTATTGATATTGTATTTGCTCTGACAAATAATACAACACATACACTTATAACACATTTGAATGTGGTGAGTTTTGTTGTGTATTACGGTATGTTATTTATGTTTATTGTAAATGTATACGTATAAAAATATATAAAAAATATATTTCATGATTTATTTAGATTAGATATTACCCAATTTTCTCCACCAATTTAGTTGTAGCCAATCGACCCATCTGTTCATTAGGACTCTCTCAATCACTTGTAATGGCCCTGACGTTAGGAGGGTGAAGACTAGCTCAAGCCTCTTCTGATTCATGTGAAGTTAGCCTCCACCTCTTTTCTAACTGCTGCTGATACATCGTCACTGGGCAGCCAATATGCTCGGAGCAAAGCTCAGGATCTCCAGCTCTGATGGATCGGCTGGCAGATGCCTGAGCCAGCAGACATTGCATGGTAGTGATGGGGACAGAGCACCATCTACTCACCCAGAGAGAGTACAGGCAATTTTGCTCTCTCATCCCCGGCTATTGATTGCAAGCAGCATGACCATGATTCAAACTCATGATCCTCTGATCAGTGTCAGCGCCTTAGTCTGCTGAGAAACACAAGAAAAAATTCTATTCATGATCTAATGTAGCAATTGTCAATAAAAAAACCAAAAATGCTAGAAAAACTGATGGAAGTGATGTTGGGAAACAAGAGGTGCTAGGTGACTTCCAATGCCCCAGTGCAGTGAGGGAGACACTGTACTACATAACCAGTGCCATCTTTCAGTGGATAAATAAAACGGAGGTCAAAAAAAGATATTTGGTTAATTCCTCTAAAAGAGATGAGTTGTTACCCCTGTATTCTGGCTAAATTTCCCATTTGTAATCAAATCTTCAAAAAGTGGCTTAATCTGTATTCAACTCTCTGTCTAATATCTAATGTGTGTTCAGTGTCATGGTGTGGATGGATTGCTGACTCAAATGTCAAAGTACTACGAGTATCTAAAAAAAGCACTATTAAAAATTTCTACAAACGAAAGTTTTATGGGTGGAACACAGTCTAACCAAACATTTAAAGATATGGCTTGAACATAACTGGCTGGCATAGACAGCACAATAGAATCAACAGGTCTGGCTTTACATTTCTGAAAATTCAAAGTTTATTATGTGCGCAAACGTTATGTAATTCAGTGTAAGAGGCTTTTTTTTATTTCAGATACAGCTTCGCCATGCATTCCAGTGCTTTTAATGAAACTATCTCAGATTCTCGGCAAAACTTTATCCAGGCCAATTGTACACACATAACAGTAACAATAATAATAATAATTTAAAAGGCACATTATGCACACACTTTCCAAATATCAATACTTTCACAAAATAGATAAATAAGAGTTCATACAGACAAGATGTACCAAAACACACACAACATAGCAAAGGCACACACAAAGGAATCAAGAAAACACACATCAATGGTTCAGATAGTGGCACTTCAGGTGCTTTGGTCTAAATAAGTCATTTGACTGTTCAGTTCAGACATTGGCAGTAGACATGAAGTGAGGTCAAATGAATGTAAAAGAGCATTGAAGACATTAGTCTTAAGGAAATTGCTGCTGTTGGTTGCAGCAGTGAATGTTTTAGGATCTTGCAATGTATACTTTCAGCTTACGCAATGCATAATGCAACTGGAATCACAAACATTCATTATCTCATCACTTGAACTTAGAAATGCTGGAGATTTTACTGCCAATAAGGGACAAACAGTGGTTTGTGAGAAAGCAATGCTGAGAATTTGATAAAAATATGAAACCAGTGGTAATAAGTCTACATGCTGACAGCAAAAAGGCATTTCAGGTACCTCTATTCTCTTGCATTCGTTCTGTGCAAATATGTTGTAATTATTTTAAGCCAACCCTTATTTTTCATTACCCAAAGCTGCTTACACCAGCTTCAGTATAATATAGGACCAGAACATAAACATTTCCTGTAAAGCGCCCTATGTAAATCTTCAGACTTACTAGAAAATCACATCTTGTAGATGTGAAAAATTAATATTAACAGCATTCTTAACAGCATTATTGTTTCTGATTTTACACAACAAATTATCAAAGCAAGTATGTTTAAAATACACAGGTAGCCCTGGGCCAAGAGGTGTGCTTGGATTTTTATCCAGGAAACAATAACTAAAAATAACAATATTTCACACATGGCCACGTGTATATGAAATATAGCAATTATCACAAACAGTTCTGAACATAGAAATGTCAACCAAATCCAAAATGTCAATATTTACAATCTTATAAAGAAAAAACAAAACATTTGGACACCTCTGATCAAATTTGCCATGGTCCATTTTGTGAAAATAAGTTAATAAACATATACATAGGAAACCTAAATGTCTACTTATTTGCTGACTTTACCACATTGGTGAATATTTAATACAGAACATGTATTTTATGTCTTTATTTATTAACTTTGCAGAATGCAGAAGTTTGGACACCCCTGATCAAATTATACACTAAATGAAAACAAATAACACTCAAGTTCACCTCTACAGTGAATAAAATATATCAAAATATTTTCTACATATTTAAATGAACAGTTTCTGTTTATTTTCAGAACTTAATTCAGAAAAAAATAAAGACACAATATTTAATGGTATATTACACACTTCTCTTTAACTACAGGTTACATGTGAACTCTAATGTCTATACAGGGTTAGCTGATAAAATAATTCAAGTATTCCAAAAGTATTGAGTAACATTTGTTGTTTCTATTTCACTCCTCTATTCACCTAGCCCAGATGTCTTACAAATCTACTTATTGTGCCTATGTATATGTATATATAACTTAACTTTCACACTAGATCTTCATAATTTTCTCTGGAAAAAAAAAAAGTTATGAGACACATTTTGCTTTGGACTCCAAGATACTCAAACACAACTGTATTCAAATTAGCTATAATATATAATAATACTTAGAAACACTTAGTGC
This sequence comes from Crenuchus spilurus, assembly GCA_036984385.1. Lineage (NCBI taxonomy): Eukaryota > Metazoa > Chordata > Actinopteri > Characiformes > Crenuchidae > Crenuchus > Crenuchus spilurus. Next base: position 15,721 of record BRDA01007315.1, read on the forward strand.
ATGTTTGTACTTTCTGAGATATTTTCTGATTTAAATATTCTGAATTTTATTTCATTTTCATTCTTATTTTGCTGCATTTCTATATTCAGAATTATACTTTAATACTTTATTAGTGCATTTGCACAGAACTTACTATACCACAGGATTTAAAGTCTTCAGACTTTGACTAACTGCTCTGTGAAGAGCACTGCTGTCAGCAGCTCTGATGATTAGTTGATCAAGTCTACATTTTGAAGTTCTTCTGAAAGAGCTCTGATGACTTGTTCTGATGCAAATCAGCTCTGATGTACTTGTAATTTAAATTCAGAATGTGATTATCAACCTTTAAAAATGTAACACATTTTGTAGAGATCCATGTAAAGGCATTTTGTCAGCTCCCAGCAATACATGTGTGAGAACTGGAATGAATGCTGTGAAAGCATGATGAAAGAGTCATATTACAGGAAGTTCATTCCCAGTCAACCATCTCTTTCTGCTGCTACATGACTGAAAACAAGTTAGAACTGTAAATAGGATATAACGCCATTTGGAGAGCGGATGTTTTCCACTGAATAGATTTAAAATGTCAGTTTCAGAAAAAGCAGAAAGGAAGTCTCCATGCAAGTCTCAGCTGGAGAGGGGAAACATTCACATGCAAGAACCAGTCCAGTGAGTTCTTGACTTAATGCAAGAAATTTTAAAAACTGCTTGTTGTTGTCATGTGTCATGCTGATTCGCATGTCCATTAGAAGCAGAGCACTATGACCCTACTCATCCCTCTGAAGTCAGCTCATTGCTCTTTATTCTCCTCTGCTCTCTGCTGCGATACCTCTGGATGGCCTTCCATATACGACACAATATCCCACCACTGCAAAACACACAGCCAAACAGAGTACAACTGTCAGAACTTTCTCTGCACGTACAATCAACAGTTACAATAAAAAGCATGCAAAGCAGTATTACAAGAATGAATTTTAAAATAATTTAAATAAAACGCTCTACAAACCTCTAGAAAACTTGACAGATTGAATGTTATAAGAAGTTTATAATGTTAGCCAAAACCAAAACTGCAATCCAAAACTGGAATTTAGCCTTGTTCTTTGGATACACAGATTTATCTGGATTCTCTGAATATTTTAATATTTTGTGCCATAGATAATAAACGTTCTTTGCTACTTTACATTTAATTTTTAAAATGTCTATTTGCCAGTGTAGCCTTTCACTGTGGGGTAACCTTATTAAGATTAACCAATTTGCCAATGTGATTTTTCACACAACAGAATTTGACCTCTGCATTTAACCCATTTGTGCAGTGAAACAAACATACTAGTAAACACACTAGGCTGTGAGAATTTGTGCCCGAAGCGGTGGGCAGCCCTTATCCACTGTCGCCCGGGGAGCAGTTAGGGGATTAGGTGTCACTTCAGTCATGTCCTGTTTGGGGATTGAACCGGCGACCTTCCTGTCACAAGACCAGATCCTTACCACTAGGCCATGGCTGCCCCCTTATCTTTACTTCTGAAAGGCTTCATGTTACTTCATGTGTTTCTCTCATCAAATTCAAAGTGGTCATATACTTTTCAAAAAACAATACATTTCTCAGTTTCAACATCTGATATATCTTTGTACTATTTTCTAATCAAATATAAGGTTTAAATGTTTGCAGATCATAGAATCCTGTTTTTATTTATGATTTGCACACTGTTGTTTGGAAGAAGTATTATTACAAACACTGTGCAGCAGAAATAGCAGAGATTGTCATCATCAACATCACATCAACAATAAGAACAACAAAAAGCATTCCTGAAATGGCAATATTACATTGGTTATTATTTAATCAATCAGCAGGGTCTGAAAAAAATGTCTTAAACAGTTTTCTTCGAAGCCTGCTTAAAGTTGCCTTGTGGAAAAATTACCCATTGCACAACTCCTTGAAAAAAGTACACATATCTCTTTTAGAAATGCAGGTGAGTCAACACCACCTGCTGGACAAAAACTGAAACACGTGCAATGAGGTGGCTGAAGAAAAACAAGAAAAAACACCAATTCAACCACTCCTTTCAGATTTCATAATTATTATAATTCACATGATCTTTATGTATCATTATATCAACACTGCTCTACTGCCAAAATGGAAACTTTATTAAATGGAAACTATTTTAGAATGCATTTATTATTTGTTAATGTAAATAAATTCTATTCAAAGAAATTATGGACCACTTCTATTAATTAGTGCAAATGAGAGCTGCTTTTTTAATGGTGTAAAGAAAATAAGGATTAGTTATGTTTTGTCATCACAGAACCAATATGAATATTTGTCAGTAACTACTGTAATCAGTAACCATGCCTCCCAAAGTGGACACAGATCAATGGGTGCCTACAGCAAAAGTCAAAGTTAAACTGACAGATATAATGGGAAATACTGGCATGCAGGACTATGCAAGACTTAGAAATGACTACAAAAAAGAAGCTGTTTAATCCTTACCGCAGCCTCATGTATCGTAGGTCCTCTTTTGTGATGTCATTAAGAATGTCATTCAGTGAATATTCCTCCACTACAAACTGGTGGAAACATGTATTGTAAAATGAAAATTACAGACATAAACAGGCAGACAAAGAATGTACTAAGTTATATCCATCCACCCATCATCACACCCTCTTAATCCTTATAAAGGTCGTGGTTAGTCCCCTACCCCCTCTCTGGGCACAGGGCAGGGCATTACGTACTAAGTTATATGTTGTGGGAAAAATCACGTGTCTCTGTTCATGCTGAAACTGTACTGATAGCCTTACCTTGTCTATGGTCTCTGAATCTGCACCCTGCTCCTTCAGCCAGTCTGTAAGCTCTCTGTCTCCTTCTGGCTCTCCTGGGATGTGAAATATGGAGGGACAAGGAGTTTCTACTGAAAAAGAGGCAACACAGTTCACTATGAACAATCAAATACCAGTACATAAAAAAGCATAACCCAAAAAGCTTTGTGAAAGGGCTGAACAATCTATTTTTGGGAAATCCTCACCAGGACTGGTAAAATTTGGGCATGCATGCAGATTACCCTTTCTACAAATAATGCAGGGTTTTTATATTCTGTACTGTAGACATTTTTATGATGAATGCAAATAACTTACTAACAAAACTAAGTTTGCCCATTCTTGTCTTGGCATATACCTGCAGCAAACATGGGAAGTAAAAGGGTGCATTTACTCTTATCATTTTCTTTAACTGCAAGTTCCCTGAAATGGTTTTTACTTGGGTTATTTTTTTGTGAAGAACTGTTGCTGTGCACTTTGTTACAGCTTTAAACATTTTAGCTGTCATTCTGAGGAAGCAGTTCACTGTCGACAATGTTTTGGCATTATTTAGAAGCGTTCATCATTGCTAGATAGTTCACTAAATGCAAATAATAAATAAACAAAAATTCATATTCAGTTTTATCTTTTCAACTACAATGGCTGGCCGTCAGTGTTTTACTATTCAAACAAGGTAGGTAAAAATATTACAACTTAATGCTAACAGACATGGGAAGGCAATTTTATTAAAATAGCACCTTTCATACAACACAGTCATTCAAAATGCTTACAGATAAGGAAATACAAAGATAAATTATTAGAATTAAAGTGAACAAAAGAATAGTAAAACAGATTAAAAGTACAGATGTAAATCAATATAAAATGTAAAAGAAATAATCCAAAACAGAATTCAATACAATTAAACATGATTAAAGCAATAGATTTAAAAGAGAAATAATTTTACAATAAACTAGGATAGTAGCACCGTTACAGAATTAAAGTGCAAAGAGAGCAGTGTTTTAAACTGAGCTGAAAACTCACTCAAATAAGAATGTCATCAGTCTGGATTTAAAAATGTCTACAGTAGGGGCTTTTCTAATACTCTCTGCCATAAAACAGCAACTAAATGCTGTTTTTCTGTGTTTAGTCTTTACCTTAACCAGTCTAGCGATGCACTCATGTGCACTCACACACAAGTGGATGAAGGGGACATATATATATATATATTTATTGTATGTGTGAAAATGTGCATGTGTGTGTGTGTGTGTAGGATAAAGTACCACCTGTAGCAGTTTGGTGTCGCAGTCTAAAGAACTCCAGATCATGCACCCTCTGTTGAATAGTCTGTCTCAGCACCTGCTGGTACTCTTTCTCCTTCTGCACCAGTTCTTCCAGTAATCTGCATTGGGAGACATAGGATGACAGCTGGAAAATCTGAACAGTCTTGTAGGTTTAGCTCACTGTCCACTCTATTAGATACACCTACCTTGTAGATGAAAAATCAGACAGTAGTTCATCTGTTGCTGCACAGTTTGTTTTCTAGTCCTTCATTGGTGGTCACAGGACACAGTTGGCTGGATAGTTTTGGTTGGTGCACTATTTTCACTCCAGCAGTGACACTGATGTGTTTAAAAACAAAAGTCTGATCTACTTATACCAGCACAACACACACTAATACACCACCACCAAATTAGTGTCACTGCAGTTTTGAGAATGATCAGCCATCCAAATAATACCTGCCCTGTGGGGGCCCTGACCATTGAAGAACAGGGTGAAAGCAGGCTAACAAAGTATGCACAGAAACAGAGGGACTACAGTCTGTAATTGTAGAACTACAAAGTGTACCTCTATGGTAAGTGGAATAGATCAAATGGACAATGAGTACAGACACAAGTTATGTGTACCTAATGAATGGCCAATGAGTGTAAATGTATGTATATATAAAACATGAACTGTATTTTAAAATCCACATGTGCAAAAACAATGGTTTGGATTTGCTTAGTTTACTAATGTGTTTTATAAATGTGTAGAAGTGAGCTAATTTTTTATTTACCTTTTTTAAACCTTAGGCTGAAATATCTGATGTTCCTCTATTGTATGTTTATTGTCTTTTTTCAATACTGCATGTTTTCTGTGTTGCCTGCCTCTGTTTTGTGATGTCACTTGTAAGATATTTTGTCATATTAAAGCCCTCGGCTCTAGCTTCGTTGTCTGCTATGTCTGATTCAGCAGTTTTTTGTTTCTGGAAATTCCCTATAATGAAAACAGAAAACTTTGTCTAAATAAATCTTGAGTTTTTGTGCTATATAATTAATTATGCATTATTATTGTTTAGCCTACTTAGTGAATAATAATAATGCAAATGACTATTATTATTTTAAAAAATATGTAGAATAGAATACAATGTTCCAAATCAATTCATGAAAAGCACACCTATCAGTTGAGAGTAGTTTACTTACCTGCTTGTCTCCTGTTTGAGGCGGGTGAGCTGAGCTCCAAGTGGATGTTGTGTACGCTGAGAATCATGAGATATGACTGAACTGAGGGTACTAACTCCTGAGGTGAGTCCTGGGTCCTCTGGAACAACAGGCTCCGCAGCTCCAAAGTCACCATCCTCCTCTACATCCACCTCATCTGCATCCTTCTCTGCCCCCTCACTTTCTGATGCTGGGCCAAAATGAGTCTGCAACTCTGCCACAGCAATGGACAGTGTGAAGTGGGGGAATTAGTGGGAAGGTTGAGTCAAGGTCAAGTAGTGTCTTATTACAGTTATTGGCCTACTCTGTCTTATGATTAATCAACTTTGAAATGAGTATACTGTTTCACACACATACCTGGAATTAATATGGTGACTGCAGCCTGTACAGCTCGTCTGATGATGTTGTCCATAGCAAACATCCAGTGAGGCTTAATGTGGTGATTCCTCAACACTTTATTTACCTCAAATTGGAAAAAAAGTTGGTTAAAATATTATACAACACTATTAAATAATACTTAAATCTGCATTAATACAATGAATGTCTGAGTGGAGGTATTCTTAGTAGTGCATTTTAATTTAACTGTGTAAACGTTTGTGTTCATAATTTAATTTTAAAAGGTTTCAAGTATTCTAGATTCATTACAATCTAAAGTGACATTTCATGTCTTTTTTGTTTTACTTTTGAAAAGTGTGGTTTATAGCTCATGAAAATCAAATATTTTTAATATTTAATTTCAAGTTTGTGCACCCAGCAATGGATTAGCACACTGTCCTGGGCTTAGCTGAATAGTGTAATGCCCTACCCTACTCCCAGTGAGGGGGTAGGGGAATAATCGCTGATATAAGACCCTGATGAAGGATTAAGCGGGTGTGATAATGGATGGAATGGATGAATTTCAAGTTTGAGTAAATTACTATTCAAACCGTATCAACATTAAGGTTCTTACATTTATTTCAATGTCTGTTAATATGAATAGAGTAGTGATGTATACTGAGGTTTTTGAAAGTTTGTGAACCATTTACAATTTTCTATATTTCTGAGTAAATATGTCCTAAAACATCATCAGATTTTCACACAAGTCCTAAAAGTACATAAAGAGAACACAATTAAACAAATGAGACAAAAATATTATACTTGCTCATTTATTTATTAAGGAAAATGATCAAATATGACATATACCAGTGTAGTTTACAATTGGGAAAATCCATGAAGGACACTGTTTATAGGCTACCTAAAGTTCAACCACAAATCAGTAAAAATTGGGACAGGTTGAAAAGTACAAAAATGCTTTTACATTTACTTACATTTCTTACATTTAATTTGAGTTAAATTTCATTGGAGACAGTATGAACCCAAGATATTTCATGGTTTGTCTGGTCTTCACTTCATTTCGTTTGTTAATGTACATTCACTCCTGCATTTCAGGTCTACAAAATGTTCCCAAAATTGGAATGGGGGCATTATAAGGCTAGTAATAAGGTAAAAATCTAACTAATTATGTGATATCAAACAGGTGGTGTCAACAGTTGAGCATAATCATTTTTTAGTACAAAAGCTGTATGCACTTCTTTGAGGAGCAAGGATTGGCCAAAAATTTTATCACGATAATTTTTTAAATATTGATCAATCTCGATAATTATCACGATATTAAATTTTCTAACACTCTCATAATTTTAAACAACATCTTTCTAAAAACATCTGACTAAATACATGAAATTTTACTATTTAAAATATTTAAATGTTTATTGCCAGAACATAATATAGTAGGCATCTGAGGTGGATCATCACAAAGTGGGAATATGTACTGTGGTCAGTATTCCAGATCTTTTTTTTAGAAGAAATGGGATGCCATGTGCTGCTGATCAAAAATAAAAACAACCATCCAGACTGTTATCATCAAATCTGGGTCCGTCATGAAGTGCAGTTGTGTCAGTGACCTTGGCAAAGGTCATTTAAACTTCAGTGATGGCAGCATTAATGCAGAAAAGTACATTGAGATTTTAGGGAAACATCTGTTGCCTTCAAGACAAGCTTTTCCAGGGACGACCATTTTCAAAAAGTCAGTGCAAAACTGAATGCTGCAAACATTACAAATGCATGGCTGTAGAAAAAGAGAGAAAAGGTATTGGACTGGCCTGCCTACAATCCTGACCTGTCCTCAATAGAGAATGTGTGGAGAATTCTGAAACAATAAATGTAACAAAAACAACCCGTACTCTTGCACTTTAAGATGTTTTTGCATGTGTGAGAAGAAAATGTGGGAAAGAATGGCAACACCAAAGTATTAAATACTTTACTATCCCAACTCTTTGGATTGTGTTGAAGGCCTGAAATGCAAGAATGGATGTCTATTAACAAATAAAATGAAACTCACCAGACAAAACAAATCTTGAGTTCATGCTGTATGCAATGAAATATTTTTTGCATTTTTCATACTGTCTCAACTTTTTCTGATTGGGGTTGTACTTTAGATAATTTATAAACAGTGTCCTTCATGGATTTTCCCAACTGTAAATTGTACAGCACTACTCATGTCATTTTACAGTCATATTAATGGTGAGGCTATTATATTCTGATCCAAATATCTTTATGAAGATATCTTTATGATGGTTTGACTATTTTGTAATGGAGATATGTGGATAATATTATTTTATAATGTGTCAAATTATACTCTATGCATCAAAGGGGAATGTCTTGCCGATGCGTAGAAAAGCACACAGTATACTTAATGGGCTTGGCAAACAGTACTTATTTGCTATGCTTACTTCAGTAAGACTCTTGTTACTAAATTCATCACATGCAAAACACTTACTGAGTCCTGAAAGCCGAAGAGAACCAGCTGAATCTGGTTGATGGAGGTGCTGTCAAAGTCGAGGTCTAGTTTAAGCTTGGAGATGGTGGATGCCATAACACGTCGCTCTGGGGAACGGATGAAGTCCCGCAAAATGCAGATGATCTGCTTAATGTGATCTACTGACAGCTTTAACTCCTCTGTGCCCTGAGAGAAAAAAGTGACCATGACACACAAATGAGGGCTGCACAATATCACCAAAATACCATATTGTGACTCTATTGCTTCATGTAACTTTACAATGTGGTGTACCTGTAACACTCACAGAAATCAAATTTGGAAAATATCAGATGGTTGTCAGAGTATTGGTTCATCCAAAAATAATCACAAAAAACAATGTATAAAATTATGCATACAGCCTGCAACACAAAGGGCCACAAAGGCATGATAATTCACCTCTTAAACACCTCACTTTTCTAATCAGACTCCATCCATCCATCCATCCATCATCTTCCACTTATCTGTGTCCGGGTCACGGGGGTAACAACCCAAGTAAAGAAGACCAGATGTCTCTCTCCCCAGCCACCTCTTCCAGCTCATATGAGAGGATTCCAAGGCGTTCCCAGGCCAGCTGAGAGATATAATCTGTCCAGCGTGTCCTAGGTCTTCCCCGAGATCTCCTCCCAACTGGACATGCCCGGAACACCTCACCTGGGAGGCGCCAAGGAGGCATCCGTACCAGGTGCCCAAACCACCTCATCTGGCTCCTCTTGACATGGAGGAGCAGCGGCTCTACTCCGAGCCCTTCCCAGATGTCCGAACTCTTCACCCTGTCTCTAAAGGAGAGCCCAGACACCTTACAAAGAAAGCTAATTTCGGCCGCTTGTATTCGCGATCTCATTCTTTCGGTCATTACCCAAAGCTCATGACCAGGTGAGGATTGGAACGTAAATCTACTGGTAAACAGAGAGCTTTGCTATTTGACTCAGCTCTCTCTTAACCAAGACATACCGGTAGAGAGCCCGCATCACTGTGGATGCTGAACCGATCTGTCTGTCAATCTCCTGCTCCCTCTTACCCTCACTTGTGAACAAGACCCCGAGATAATTAAACTCATCCACTTGAGGCATGGACATCCTCCCAACCTGTAGAGAACAATCCACCTTTTCCTGGCTGAGTACCATGGTCTCAGATTTGGAGGTACTGATTCTCATCAAGCTGCTTCACACTCAGCTGCAAACTGGTCCAATGAGAGCTGGAGGTCTTGGTCTGATGAAGCCAGCAAGACATCATCTGCAAAAACCAGATATGGAATCCTGAGGTCACCAAACTGGGCACCTTCCACCATTTCTTGGCTACGCCGAGAAATTCTGTCCATAAAAAATTATGTACAGAATCGGTGACAAAGGGCAGCCCAGGTGGAGTCCAACCTCAACTGGAAGCCAGTCTGACTTACTGCCGGCAATGTGGACCAAGCTCCTGCTTCACTTGTATAGGAACTGGATGGCCCTTAGCAAAGAGCCCAGTACCCCATACTCACAGAGTACCCCCCACAGGATACCCCGAGGTACATGGTCGAATGCCTTCTCCAAATCCACAAAACACATGTACATTGGTTGAGCAAACACCCATGCACCCTCTAGGATCCTATCAAGAGTAAAGAGCTGGTCCAGTGTTCCACGACTGGGATGAAACCCACATTGTTCCTCCTAAATTCGAGATTCGATTATCAGTTCGACTTTCTTCTCCAGCACCCCTGAATAGACTTTACTGGGGAGGCTGAGAAGTGTGATCCCCCTGTAGTTGGAACACACCCTCCAGTCCCCTTTCTTGAAAATAGGGACCACCACTATTATCTATTATTAACTATTATACTATTACTATAATCAGACTCTTTATTGTCATTCAAACCATTTGACATGTTAGAACAAAAACACCAAGAAGAATATTGTCTAGTAAATACATTGAAAACAATACAAACTGGTTTAGTTATTCTATAGTTATAAGGATGTAGAATGCAAGTCTGGAACCATTTCAGGTTCCAAGGAGTTTAAATGATGTACTGCATAGCTGTACCACATATATTTATTTATTCAAAGAAACATACAATCTCATACCTGAATGTGGTTCTCCAAAAGGTTGGAAGTGACCTTGTCCTGGTCTTCATTGAGAACTTTATAGAGGATGGCCCGTCGTTCACTGTCTTTTTTAAGTAGAAAAAGGCCGGAGTCACTGTTCTCAGATGAAGCAGGAGAGCTACGGTCCTCTGAGGTGGGGCTCTCATCAGGTACACTGAGAAAGCACAGGTTATATAACCTAGTGAATGAAGTGGGTTTGGGGTCACCATTTTTATTTATTTATTTTTTGTGTTTGTTTATATATCCAATCTTACCTACTCGTATTTCTGTTAAGCTGTTTTGTGGCAATGGTTGATGTTATAATCTCTATAGAAATCAAATCGAGTGTAGTGTCACATCACTAAGTTTGTTACGTCACAAAATATGTTTGCTAGCTAGTTATAAAACATGAATGAAGATGATATACCTAGACAATTGTACCTGTCTGTATGAATTTGAATTCATGATATAATCTGTTCCATGACGTTTACAGGTATAAACAAATGCACTGGCTGATGAGGTGACTCTGCACACAGATCATCTGCTGTTATAAGTGTGTGTGTGTGGGTGTGTGTGTCAGATGGAATAACAAAAGAGCAAATGAAGGTTGACAAGTAGAGCGGCTGTACGTAGGTGTGCAACTGTGTTTGTGTGGACAGAGGTGAGCCACCAGTCATAAAGTAATCAGGCATATGATTTTACAAGCAGCAAGAGAGTACCTGTTGTAAAACGCATTATCACATTAGTGCTGGCTCATACAGCAACTCCAACACACAGATACACACATACACACAAGCACACAGAAACACACTAAAACACCTGCTTAGACTCCTGCACACACCACACCTGTCCCCTCATTCCTCAGTGGCAATCAAACAGTGTAACCATGGTGCTTCGGAGCCTGTAGGCTGAGTGCTGATGATTTACAGTTGTACCAAGCGGAACTGCACTGTCTGCCTCTGTAAACAACTCTGCTTCATTAGACTTCCAGATGCAACTCCAGGCGTAGACCCACATCTCACACAGACACATACACACACTCACATGCCAGGACACATTGCTATCACCGCAGAAACTGACCATAGAGATGGTTAGGGTGTGCCAGTGTGTGCTGGATTCACAGTTACAAGCCTTTAGACTCAGTGACCTCCAGGCATGGAGGCCATGAGCAAACTCATGACGTCTTGCTCAGGTTTCACGTGTGTGCTGGGCAATTTTTGTACACCTCAATGTTTGGGAAGCCTAACCACCATGATATGTGGCAGCACCATCTTAAACACAGGTGTAATTGCATTATGTGTTTGTTATTGTTTCATTTTATTTCAGAAGATTTTAGTGAATATATAACAAACCATGTTTCCGAAAACCTGAGGATACTAGTAATAAATATTTTACTCTTCATGTTTTCTTTATATACATAAATATACAAAAAACACCTCGGTGGCCACTATCCCTTATAAAGCAGTTTACTTACAGGTGGTATGCCACAAGCACCCTCCCTTTAAAAAAAAGAAAGAAAGAAAAAAGTCCCCACAGTAATTTGCGGTTAAGGCACAACACACCATTTACAATTACACTGCTGGAATAACTGCTGTGGTATGTGATTGGCTAGGCAGAAATGTTTCCTCACCTGAGGAAGCTGGAGGTGTTGGGTTTAATGAGGTTTTCTGAGCCAGAACGCTTCTTCTTCTCAAAGAAAACATCATGTTTGGAGTCACAGTCTGGCGACACAGAACCATGTTCACTGCTGCTGCTCCCTGTAGCTTCGGACTGTAACTGCACTGGCAGTGACACACTGCGGATATAGTCTAACCACATAAAGAAAGTGCACACACACAAACATATGTCCATCCATACAAACACACAAACATACATACATACATAAAATAATAAATAATTATGTTAAAATTCTGTGTACATGCCATGAACATTAACTGTCACTTCAGTGCTATGCACCAAGCCCTGCATGAGTCACGAATTAAAAGTAAACAGCCTTGAGGGAAAGTCAAATCACTTCTTAAAGACCTTGAAAGAAGTTACAGAGAAGCACAAAAGGATGGAAATGGGACAGAAACCAACTACCACCACCATGAGAAGATTAGAGTTCTGATTAGAAGTTCATGGTCTTGCTGAGGATATTTAAGCAGCACAAATGCAGGGGCAGCACAAACCTTGCCATACTGTTACAGAGCACACCCACGCCACATGGAGCCCATCAGTCGCCATCGGAGAGAAAAGAAGACACTGAATTAACAACATACCACCTTAAGGTCAAATGTTACCATTTTTCCTCATACAACAAACCATTAAACAAATGGATAAGGGCAGTTTGCCAAGCAGGTAGCAGTGAGTAAATATGTGAAAAGCATTTCATGGGAGACTGTGCACTGTTCAATTTTCCAGCAATGGAAAGAATCAAGACAGCCTCCTCTGCACCCATGCTGCGTGAGTGTTCTAGTCTGTGAGAAAGCAGAGATCTGCAAGATAGCATCCAATGTGTTTGCGTCCCAATGTCCCAATTTTGTTTTTTTTCAAACTGAAAAGACAAAAAATAATAGCTTTTTTGTTTTCTGGGTTTCTATGGGATATATTATCATTACATATAAGTACGCGCATATATATAACACAATACATATGCTCCTGGGCAAAAAAAATGGGCCAAACCAAAAACTGCAATATATATATATTGCAGTGGGTCCAGAAAGTATTCATACCCCTTGAACTTTTTCACATTTTGTCACCTTACAACCACAAACGTAAATGTATTTTATTGAGATTTTAAATGATAGACCAACACAACGTACCACATAATTGTGAAGTGGAATGAAAATGATACATGGTTTTAAAAATTTTAATCAAAGAAAAATCTTAAAAGTGTGACGTTCAAAAGTATTCAGCCCCCTGTACTCTGATACCTCTAAACAAAATTCAGTGCAATCAGTTACCTTCAGAAGTCACTTAATTAGTTAATAGAGTTCAGCAGTCTGTAATTTAGTCTCAGTATAAATACACCTGTTCTGTGAAGGTCTCAGTGGTTTGTTAGAGAACACTATTGAATTGAACTGCAAACCTACCAAGAAATGGCCGTCCACCTAAACTGACAGAATGAGCAAGGAGAGCACTGGTCAGAGACGCAGCCAAGAGGCACATGGTCACTCTGAAGGAGCTGCAGAAATCCACAGCTCAGGTGGGAGAATCTGT
>BRDA01007316.1:5000-7500 GCA_036984385.1 Crenuchus spilurus
AGTGCCAGTTACCACAGTCAGCAGTGTTTATTTATTAGGAATTAAACCTGTTTATAATAGTCAGCATACTGACGTCAGGCTGGCAGACATCAATGAGAGTCGACTCTTATCAGCTTTAGGTGATCCCCTCTTTTTAATCTGGTCTTATTTTTCATAGGTTTTCTCAGTTAGATAAGACTACATATCCCATAAGGCCATGCATCTCTGTGACATCAGATCAGTTTATGTCCCCATTATGGTGAGGAATTGCTACATTAGTTCTAAACTGGATGTGCCAAAAACAAAGAGCCAGTGCATCATAGTGACATATCTGTGTGTGTGTGTGTGTGTGTGTGTGTACTGAGTTTGTGCCACTGTGGGACACTGGAACTGTTTATATGCTAATGTTGTGGGGATATTTCTCCCTTGTGGGGACATTAAAGACTCAACTCAACCTCCACCATCAAATGTGGAGCATCTACATGGCACACAGATGGTAGGCACAGAGAATCACAAGTCTTTTGAAGATCAGGACGATTATGAATGAGAATATTAGCCGGGACATCACAGTAACACCCTTACTCTTTCAGAGGACGACACATTTTTCCCTTTTTTTCTGGGGTGGAGCGGTTGTTGTCCCAGGGCACCAAACGGGCTAGGACTGCCCCTGCCTACTAACTCTAAAGTGTTTGGACACTTGCATGTCCATATTGGCCATTTAGACATATTAGTTTTAGAGTGTTACTCTGTTATCTATCGTTAAGGATCCTGAAAAGTCCTGAATCTTGAATAGGCTGCCCAAAAACTCTATTAAGATTGAACACACACATTGTAGATGTGCTCTTCCTCATCATCATAGTCAGTGTCCATGTTTTCTCTTGTTTCTTAGAACCACTAAAGGGCAATCTTAAGGTGACCTCTCAAGAGGACGTTGAGCATTTACATCGTAAACAGCCTGTAGGAGGTGTCGGAGCATCCGCTAACGGGCCGGGGGCACGAGGGGACCCTAAAGGCAGTCGGGCGGGAGTGCCCCGACGACACACAGTGGGTGGAGCGCGGAGCTCACGAGAAATACTGGCAATGCAGCCCTCTGACATGGACAAGAAGAGAGAGGCCTTCCTGGAACACCTGAAGCATAAATACCCTCACCATGCCTCAGCCATCATGGGCCACCAGGAGAGACTGCGAGAACAGGTCAGACATGTGTTTAAATGAGTGATTATCATGATCAGATGTTTGTTTTTTAGTGTTTATTATCACAATGGCAGTTTATTTCCATTAAAAACTAAAGGCTTGTTTGAGAGACACTGCGCCTCGCCTTGCTGGTGAACGAGAACAGCCACGTGCAGGTTGGGGGGTAAAGAAAGAAGAGCCATCATGTTGGACAATCTCCACCTGTAACCCATGTGAACTATGCAGGATCTCGCTGTGCTAGCCTTCATCGTAGCTGATGAAGTAGAAATACCTCTGCTGTTGCGTGAAATAGAATATGATGAACAACAAAGGTGAAACATGTATTTAATCATATGTAGGTTAAACAAGACATTCCTGATCATTGTTGCAGGTTAGACCAGTGTTGATTTAATTTGTTAGGTTGGTCTTTATTCACCAAACATGTTACACATACAAGGAATTTGACTTGGTGAGAGTGACCCACGTATGACAAGTAACAAACAGCCAATTCTAGCCAATGAGTGAGCTCTGTCATCACTCAGGAGAAGCAGCTGCAGAGCCTGATCCTAAATACTTAGGCGCCTCGTATACGTGAGATGTCATTATCACGTTTTAAAGGTGCAGATGCAAATCAGACAAAAAATTAAACAGAATGCACCGCGATAAGGGAGCCACCAATTGGTCTGCGCAGCGCTGGGTAAAGTCCAACAAGCCTAAAGACTTTATCAGTATTTCATAAAAAGATGTGTGATATTGTAAAATAAACTCATTTTTACAGTCAAATATACTAAACTATGCTAATTGGAGGATAAGAAAGTGGTAACTTAACCCTCTCATGCATGAATGATGAAAGAAATTTATCATAATTTCCCTCCAAAATGATTTTATCCGCATTTCAATATCATAAACATATGTCAGTCATTTTTGTTTACCATGTGTTTTGTTGCACTTGCAGTTACTAACCACCATTGGGGCGTGACGAGAAAGAAGCTGTCATGCAATTCTAACATTAAAACCAATACATATAGAAGATAATGACATTAACTGTCAAACACGCTCTGCTCCACACTGAGCTCTTGTCTGGACAGATTCTGTCCAATGACATCACAAACTATCCGCACTAACAAGCCACAGCCATGGCTTAAAAATGAATCCCTCAGGGGTTTACGCTTAAAACTCCGGGCTGCCGAAAGGAAATGGCAAAAAAAAGCGTATCATGTCAGACCTATCAAACTACCAGTTACTCTTGGCTTCATTCTCAGACTGCCTCACAACTGCCAAAACCGACTTCTATCACAATAAGATCGGTTCTCTGACAGACTGTCGGAAATTATTAACAGCATTCAGA
>BRDA01007316.1:12500-29657 GCA_036984385.1 Crenuchus spilurus
CAGTAATGCAGACAATAACCATTATTCACACAACTCACCAGTGCATTGTGGTTTTCATTCTCATCATTCATTTTCTGTTTCTCTTAGAACTGAACCGTAATACAGAGTCAGTGCCAAATGAACGCATACCTGCCAACACTCCTGATTTTTGGGTGTATCTCCCTCTTTATCTCCCTGATTGCTAATTTTCCCCATTAATCTCGCGATTTCACAGTGATACAAATCAAGTGGGTATTTCTTAGTTTCTGTGTGGGATATTTGTTGTGGTATCTGGCAACCCAACCCAAAGGCAGAAGTGAGAGTACGCAAATGACCCTACTACACATGCATCACTCCTCACCGCACTGTGTCAGGTAATAAAGTAAATGTTGGAAGGTATGAATTAACCTGCACATCACTGATATCACTGAACATGCAAATGAGTCTTTAACCAAGCACAACATTTGTTTATTGTGTTGCATACAGTATTTAATTTTTTTTGCATTTCCAGGCATGAAAGTTATCATAACATCCAGTCATTTTATTATAAATAAATATAGGACCAACTTTTATATTAAGGTTTAAGTAGAGGATTTAGTATAAATATAGGATTTTACCTTTAATGTTACATGAAGGGACCACTTATGTGGTTCTCTGTACTACATGCAGTCATAATTTGTTTTGATGTGACCATTTCCATTCCTTAAAATTAGATTAAGATTCACCTTTTTGCCAATGTGATTTTCACACATTTAACATTTTTCCTCCACATTCATGCAGTGAAACACACATGCTAGTGAACACACTAAGCTGTAGGAATTGTCCAAAGTGATTGGCAGCCTGTCAGGCTTGGGGTTACGGCTGACTGAGTAATTCCACAAACTCAGGAGGCGGATGCACGAGCAGATAGAATGAAGTGATATTTATTAAAGAAGTGCAAAACAAAAACTAAGACTGTGATAAGGACTAGAAACAAAACAAAGGTAAGGCAAAAAATCTAGGGACACAATAAGACATGTAGACAACGTACTTACAACATAACATCAATGAACCGTGAGGAGTGAGACAAACACAGGGCTTATAAAGACATGAACTCAACAAGACACACCTGGGACTGATAATAGACAGGGAATGACACATGACAGGAAGTCCATATAAGGGCAAGGAAAACAAAACTAGGTGCAGGACATAACAAGGCCACAAGATGGAGACAAAGACTGGTGATTCCTGACACAGCCCTTATCCACCGGTGCCTGTGAAGCAGTTAGGGGTTAGGTGCCTTGCTCAAGGGCACTTCAGTCATGTCTGGGAATCGAACCAGCAACCTTCCGTTCCCAAGTCCAACCTTCCGGTCACAAATCCAGATTCTTAACCACTATTCCATGACTACCCCCTTAAAATTACACTGACTAATATATGTATACTAATGTTATTGTACCTTTAAGACAAATGATCTCTGTTCTGATTGGCTGATATTTATTGTACCTCATTTAAAAAAGAACTGAAACAATGTGAATGAGGCTAAACTGAAAGCTGTATATGTAAATGCATTGTTTCAAAAATATCACAAGAAACAGTGAAATGTGTATGGTGTATGGTCATATGGCTGTATGCTTTGAGAAGAGAGTGATACATTAAGAAACATGAAGATTATTTACATATTACATCAGACTTAAAAGGGAACTCCCTTTAAAGTCTTATACAGTATATCACAATAATAAAATATAGCCAGATGTCATTCATTTCTGCCAAACTTCACCATTATCGCCTATAACAGGGTGTAAAGGATGATTAAGTGGATAAAGACATTAATAAAGAGATAAAAGAATGAAAGTGAGTGTGAGATGCATGGACCGTCTCTGTCTTTACAGATGTAGACGTGAGTGTGGCTGATGTTGATAAGACAGGTGGGAACATAGAGCTGACTTATTTTCAGACCTGTGTTATAAGTGCACCACCATAGGCTCGGCAGTGCGAACTACTGACCAATCACAGCGCAGGAGCAGAGACTCCGCCCAGTCGCGCTCATAGCGCTACCAAGTATGAACTACAGAGTGTCTGAACAGGAGTGTGAAAGAAAACCGACTCCACCGCTTTTCACACACACACACACACACACACACACACACACACACACACACACACACGTCGCGCTGGTCGCTGTGGAGCTGAGCGGGTCTCTCTGAGGAGGACACTGAAGGTAAAGTTCAGACTTTTTAAACTTTGTGCACAGATAGCTGTGAACGCTGTTCATGTCCGAGCTTGTATTTCACGTTTCTGCAGAGAGCAGACGCGTGTTTGTGGAGGTTTCGTTGTGAGAATAGAAACCCGAGAGTCTCAGTGAGATCAGTTTGCCTGGTTTTGTGCCGCTGACAGAAGCAGGACTGAGTGTTTTCTTATGAGGACTGACTGTGTTTACTGTGCGTTACTGTCACTGTGTTCACATCTGCTTTAAAGAAGTGTTACAGTAACAGCAGTCAGTACTACAGTCATCCATTGCACACACTGTGAGACATTACAGTCTTATTCTGCAGGTTTGACTCTACACTGGAGTCTGAGGGTATTTCACACACACTGATGTAGTCTGACATATTGTTTTAAATAACTCAGCAACAACAGAGTCAGAACAGTAAGAGTGTCATAAATCTATATTCTGATTAAATCTGCTCTAAACTTAGACTTTCAAAAAACCTGTTTACAGATGTGCTGATATGTTGTGAAAACACTAAACATTTCTAGTCAAGACTTTTGAGCTTAGAACTGAATAAACAGAGGTGTTGACTACACACTGCTCATTACAGTTTTTAGACATTGTATGTGGTTTTATTTCTAAAGCTTCACTAATGTGAGGTGACACTGTGTTTTCCTCCGACACTAACCCTACATTGAATATTTATGAGAGAGGTGTGAAACATTCAGGTGAGAGCACTTTGTTCTGGTCACATCCACACATTCCATGGCCGGTAGTCTAACCAATGCTATGTCCGGAATTACCATGTCATTATCATATGAATGACAAATTGTGTCATTAGGTGGGAAAATAAAGCACAGTTGTCTGACTCACTCTCACAAACATGTGTCTGCTGATTTAAGCTCCTCCTACAAATACCTAAAATATATTTAGATACAAATGATATGTATTTGAAAAGTAGATCCTTTTAGGTTTCTGGGGTATGTTTAGTTTTGTTTCTAGGATAAAATCTCTCGGTTATATAAGTGTTTTTGGTGGGAGAGCCAACTCCAGAGGGTAAAATTTACTCTTTATTGCTATGGGTTTAACTTCAGAAAAAGCATTTAGTAGCTTAAGTGTGATTTAGATTCTTTTAGATTAAGATTTTTTTTGTCAGTGTAATTGCACACAATGGAATTTGACCTCCACATTTAACTCATCCGTGCAGTGAAACACACACACTCACACACTAGTGAACTAGGCTGTGAGAACATGTGCCTGAAGCCGTGGGCAGCCCTATCCGTGGCTCCCAGGGAGCAGCTGGGGGTTATGTGCCTTACTGAAGGGCACTTCAGTCATGACCTGCCTGGGGATTAAACTGTGTACTTTCCGGTCAGAAGGCCGGATCCCTAATCACCAGACCATGACTGCTCCTTTGTTCCACTTGTTTTAGACTCATTATGCACTCATACACACCTGTGTGTTGTGGTTATGAACCTTTTCTTTTACTGTGAACTTGTTTTATACTCTGTAGTAGCTTTTCTGTGGACTTAACAAGTCACTGAGTGTCATTTTAGTATATAAAGTATGTTAAATCATTTTTCTCTTGTAGCAGAAATGCTACATTACCAGATTATTAATTAATAATAATTACTAGTTCTCAGTTGATCATGAGTTGTCTTATTATTAATGGGTATTGGTGCTATAACTAGTGTTCACTGCTTTATTATTTTTGAGTACTAATGGCTTAGTGGAGGAAAACAGTATTACATTGTAATGAGTAGTTAACATGCAAAGATCAGTGTTCATTCTGTGTTGTGTTAAATCCCTGATCATTGTGTTATAATTTATCTTCAGTCATTTCCACACTTTCACAGTTTGATATTGACTGGAGTTCAGTGGAACTGAATAGTAAAGGTCTACGTAGAAAGGTATGAAAAGATGAAATGTTGATGGTTAAGATACAGTCTGGGTATTTATATGGTTATTTCTTTAGGACAGATGTCCAGTACATTAACGCTGGTTATTACACTTAACTTTAAAAAAAATCTATTTTACACAATTGATCTGAAAGTCCGATGATCATTCAGGGTGTTTGATGAGTGTTTACTTCATTAGTTGTGTACAATGTTATTGACTAATCTAACAGCAGTTGCTTACAAACTTGGCCTAAATGTTCATAAGATCAAACTCCAGGTGGCCTCAGGTCAGCGTACTTGCAGACGCTCCCACCAGCAGCTTCATTGTTTGTGGCTGTCTGTCGGCAGGGTATGATTTGATACATAAGAATGTTTCAGCAGGTCATTTCAGGGTCATGAGCTTACACTGTAAACGCCTGAGCCAGTGGCTGCACTGCGTGTTTGGTCGCTCGATTCTTATGCATGGCTGCTTTTCGGACTCCATGCCATTTTGTGTTTTCTGTGGGGCTTGGATGCACATTTAAGCATGCTACATTAGCTACTTTCGGTCAGAAGAAATATTAAAGAAGAAAAAGTTAATACTGCATGACAGTGAACTCACAAAGTATCAAACACAATCAGTTTACCTAGTGTAAGTGATGTAACAGCTGTAAAATATCAGATCATTAAAGAAAAGAGGGATGGGAGATATAGCAAACATATAATTCAGCAGCACTTTAATAAATATTAGCATTGAACACAGCAGTAAAACAGTAATGACAGTTTTAAAATTCAGAGCAATACTGAAACTGAATGAATACAGAAGATCTGTGTGTTGATGATAATGAACACAAAATAAACTACAATAATAAAGACAATCTAATCAACTCCTCTTCATTTTTATTCACTAAACTTGTTTTAGGAAGAACAGAACTAGTAAATATTTATTTATTGTGATGGTGATAACACATTTTCACATCCCACACCCATAGGTCTACTCTTTTCTTCCCCCGGGTACAAACTTTGTATTTTTATTAAGTGCTATCAGGTCAGTTTTGGCAAACATATTAACAGTTCTGTGTCTTCTGATTGAGGCTTCAGTCTTCTTAATAACTCATTCATGATTCCTCTGATAGTCTTTCTTGTTGCTCTCTGTCTGTATACTCTTCAATGTTTTCCAGTACACTTGTTCTTCTCATAATGTGTCCAAAAGCAGAGATCTTTCCGGAAGGTTGTCTGGGCTCATAGTGAAAGGTGAGCTTTGATTTGGTCAAAGATCTTTTTTTTTTTGCTGCCCAAAGTTTTCTCCAACACCAAAGATCAAAGGCGTTATTCGTCATGTCCTGCTTTGTATTGTCCAGGATTCACATTCATAAAGAACCTCAGGTTCTTTGTTTGGAGAGGTACGTTGGTACATTTTGAAGATCTTTTCTAGTTCCTTCATTCTTGTTCTGTGCCAGTCTGTGTGGTATTTTTTTTTCTGGATCCACTTTTGTTAATAATTGATCCAAGAAGGCAAAAGCTGTCACTTCAACATTTTCTCCATCAGAGGTAAAGTAAGGGTGAGCAAAATTTGGTTTAACCAAAAGAGGTGGTCTCAGTCCGGACCTACTGAACCATGGTCCGGTTCGTGTGCAGTGTGAAAACACTTTTCTAGAAGGTTCGGACTTTCAGACCAAATACAGGAAGCTGACACAGACATTCAACATTCAACAACAATAACAGAAGAAGAAAAATAAGCAGAACAGCAGCAGAAATGAGCCGTGGTAGCACAAGGAGCGAGGAGACGACATGTTTAATATAATTTTGGTCTGATGAACATGTGAAAAATCAGCTTAAAAACTCACAAAAATACTGAAATGTGCAGCTTATTTTCTGAAGATGAGAGAGAAAAGAGATGACAGAGCAACCGAAAGTAAGGAAACTGCAGCATCGATATATAAAACTATATAAAAGTATTTATACTCGTCAGACGCACGTCCTACTACAAACCAATCAGTGTCGAGTGTAGGAGAGATGTACACCATGTAAATGATGATGACAGCACGTGGGCGTGTCATAGTAAAAGTCTGGTGTGCTCACAAAAATGCAGTGTGAAAACAAACCTAACCAGTCCAAATATATACAAAGTAACAAACACACGAAGCTTGGTTTGGACCATGGTCCGGACTTTCAGGTGTGAAAGCACCCTAAGAGGTCTTTCCTGTTGTATTGACTTGAATATTTGAAAAATGATACACATTTCAGTCAACATTACACTGTAAATGAGCTTTTGTGTTCCCTAAATAAAACGGGTGAAAATTTAGAGAACCACTTCAGAGGCAGGAAAGGTACTGCCCCAGTGATGGTCCAGTACCCTTTATCAGAGAGTACAGAGGAAAGTCCCTCATTTCCATTGTGGCCTCACCAACCTACAGACAGCGTTACTGGCCTTAACTAACCTTGATAGTAGCCTAATTGCTATAATAATGCTAATTTGTGAGTACCTGTTCTCAAAATGTTCTCATGGCAGATGATTTGCAGTCTGTGATGTGTCCACGTTAGGTGTGCATTTTAGTAACCAAACTCAGTAGCAAGTAGCCGCACAGCAGACTGTGTGTGTTATTGTCTTAACGAAGAGTGTCATTATGTCTCAGTGTAGGAAAAGTGATATCTTTGAGGATAAGACAGTTGTGACTCACTCTTATACTATTTATGTCAACCCCCCTTCCCATCCTCTGATTCCCAGTCAATCCCTCCATCCCTGCTTACCTCCCTTGATCTCGTTTGTGCCTCCCTTTCTCTGATCCTGACCCATGAAAGGACAGATCACTTTAATTTCCTCTGCCCTGTGGATGTGTTTGCGTGTGTAAATGTGTGTGTAGAGCTGAAAGGAGATGAGAGTGGTGGTTAGGCTCGGTCAGTAACGAGCAGGGTGAGGGTTTGGGGCTGTGCAGCTCCTCTACCCTGTGGCTGAGAGCCAGACCAAGAATCCAGAGGGCTGAGTCCCATTGACCATGCTTCATTTGGCAGGCTTTTACTGTAGCTTGTGCCGTTTCTTTCTGTGGAAAGACTTATTTTTGCTGCTGCTTCTTTTGCATGTTTACAGAAGACTCGGAGGATGATGAGGACGTGTGCAGTAGTGAGCTCCACCATCACGTAGCAGTTGTCCTTAGAGGAGAGTGTCAGTTAATAAAGGAAAGCAGGACTCGGTCAGTCAGAACTTGACCAGGCTCCAGACTTTTCACACTTATCCTGAATATGAGGCCACAGCCAAGACAGATTATCACTTGTTTGTTTACAAACAGAAGAATTTTATCTGAACTGTGGGTTGATTGGGCAATTCCATGCATCACTTTTTTGTGCCTGACACTAAGTTTGTTCATGTACTGATTTTTATTAAATTGATAACCATTTAAGGGGGTGAAGATCAGCACTTTTTTTGGATACAAATAATTAGTGAATTGCATTTTTTTACTTTAGACTCTGATCCACAGTTTAGAGTTGAAGCTGCTGATTTATGTACTAAATCAATTAGGAGTTTTAATGAGCTGTGTCCATTTGTAGTAAACATGATGTTTGCTGTTTTAGGCATGTGGTTAGTCCAGGATGCTATTTGATGGGCTGTATTCTGCATTGCCAACACATTATGTACATTAGCCTTAAAATGCTAGCTATGACTTGGCAGTTCAATGGTAGTTGGATTGAGGGGAGAAAGTGTAAGTTTGTTTATCGCTTTAAGTGAGTGATTGTTTACCTCAAAGGGTTTTTTCATCCCATGAGTATTGCACTTTTACTGAAGGAAGTAACTGTCCTTGTCTGAGAAATCTGGAGCCAGAGTGATGTCTCAGCGCATTCTCCTTTTGGTTTACTCAGGCACAAGAGTGAGATTTTATACTGCATAGCCCTCTCTGGCTTTCTACTGTATTAGTGCCTCTCTCTCTCTCTCTCTCTCTCTCTCTCTCTCTCTCTCTCTGTCTCTCTCTCTCTCTCTCTCTCTCTCTCTCTCTCTCTCTCTCTCTCTCTCTCTCTCTGTCTCTCTCTCTCTCTCTCTCTCTCACACACACACACCTCTCTCCCTCTTCCTCTTGTTTCTCTTGCAGTACTTTGATATTGATAGTTTATTATACCATAAACCAAGGTCAGCATAGAGAACAGAAACAAAGGAAGCTTTTCTCCTTTGAGAGAGAGAATTGTTGGAGTGTGTCCTTCAAAGCTGAAACATGTACCTTTTGCTTTCCTTGAATGATGCAGTTGCCCTTGAATTCTGTTGCAACCATCATTAACACAATGCCAGAGAGCAGTGTTAATTTTGTTAACGATAATTATGACGAAAAATATTCATTGATGACCATTTTTTCACGACGAAATCGAGAGGAGAACTAAATAAAAACTAATATTTTAAAACAAAAACTATGACTAAAAGTATTAGACTTTTCGTCAACGAATAAAAACGAAACTAAAATGTCACAGAAGAACACACAGAATGTTTTTGTCCAGTAATCCGCTTTTTAAAATAAACCCGCCGCACGTCTGACTTTCGCAAAGCACGTTAAGCTCCTGTTACACTGGTGAAGTTTAACAACACAATGTGCTGATGTCACTGCCGCAGCTTGGACAGAACAGAAGAAGCGATTTATGGAGTAATTTCACTTTCGCTGCCACACAAAACAAAACAGAGCAAAGTTTGTGGATTTAAAATAACTGGGAAAAACACTACGAACTTCAAGAGGTCCTCAGTTCTCACCACCACGAGCTTTACAAAAAGGTAAGCTAACGTAGATAATGTAGCTAGCTAGATGTTAACTAGTTGGCTAACGGTGATGAATATGTATATCTGATATGTTTCATTTTTGAATTTTTCAGTGTATAAAGGGCAAATGTGCAATCCGTTATCATTATTTTAGGTGTTTATGTTAAATAGATCACAAACACGTCTAACTAGAGCCGTAAGACAGACATACAGCCTCCGTTTCATTTTAAATACAGTCATGGCACGTAAGCCGTGGTAGTCCACATTAAGTGCAAGTTAATGTTAGCCAACAGGAATGAGTAAAAGAAATGAGGAAAGGCCAGCACACCGGAGAAACCCAACGCTTTCCCTCTTAATCTATCCTTTATGGTTTGTGACAGAAAGCTCAGAGGGCAGACTTCTCTCATGTCTGTTTGTTATACTGGATATTTACGCAGATATATATATATATATATATAATTTCTGGTTTTTAAGAGGTTGTGAAGGGATCGCTGTTAATGTGTGTGTTTAGTCACGTTGATACCAAATTGTATTGTACATTGTACAAATTGTACATACTACATTTTGTCATGTAAAAGTTAAATAAACGCAAAGTGTTTTAGAAAAAGAAAAATGGGCCAACTTTCTTCCACAATATCTGATGTCATTGTGTTATTAAATGTAACAAAAATTAAAGTCTATTGTTTTATTAAAATAACAGTAAGCAGTCTAAAGTAGCTCTAATTTAACATAGTATAACTAAAAAATACAACTAAAATTAGATTAAATATTTTAAACATTTAATTCACTAAAACTAGACTAAAATGTTTTCAGTTTTCATCAACAAAAACTAGACTAAAACTAACAATAACTACATGACTAAAATTTGACTAAAACTAATACATTTTAGTCAGAAGACTAAGTCTAAAACTAAATCAAAATCACCTGCCAAAATTAACACTGCCAGAGATTGAAGTGTATTTATTTCCAAATTTGTAATGAAAACTTCTTACATGCCTGTATTTGCAAATGGTGCTTTCATTTTTTTTGTTAGAAGTCCATCCTTCTGTTGTGTGTTTAGTCTAAATCTTCCTTTTTTTTGTATTGAAATGTTTAAATGCAGGTGTAAATTGGTTAGACCAATCTAATATGACCATGTGTTGAAATTGAGCAAGTGTTTCCTTTAGCTGTGATGGCGTTAGAGATGCACATATATACATACATACTGTACACATACACATTACACACATGCCATAGATAGGAGCCTATGCCCAGGTAAAGTATTTATCTTGTGTTAGTTTTTGGCTTATGAAACTTTCTTGAGTTTGAGTACTCTTGCTTAAGTTATTGATCTAAATGCTGGCAGGTCCAGATGATATAAAGTTGACCCCTAATTTAGATTCCCTGTTAAGTAAACAAATACAGATATTATATATACGTAATAATGCAAGTTTCAATAACAAATCCATAGATCACTATCCATATTTGATGGTGATTGCACCAAATATTTGGCAATTAAAATTATTCAGCCGAAAAATGGCAAAAACAGCCCACTTTCTGTGAAATGACCAACTTATTTATTCTGACCAGTGATGTTTTTAACAACACCGTTACCTTTTTCTAGTTCCTGGCTGTTACCAGGATCCAGAGTGGAGCTTTACTGATATTCATAATTCTGCTATTCCTCACAAACAAAACACAGATTCTCCAGCACAGTTACAGTTTGGTGCTGAAATGGAAGAAGACAACAAACTACAAGCACAACCTTTAAAAAACTACACTTGTTATGATGAAGCCAGAATACAGCTCACAAAACATCCATGTGACTTACATCATTCATTTGAGATATTTTCATCATTTTATTAAATAATAGTAATAATGTAACACAAGGCGGCACGGTGGCTTAGTGGTTAGCACGTTCGCCTCTCAGCGCTGGGGTCTTGGGTTCGAATCCCCATCTGAGCGGAGTTTCCATGTTCTCCCCGTGTCTGCGTGGGTTTCCTCCGGGGACTCCGGTTTCCTCCCACAGTCCAAAAACATGGGGATCAGGTGAATTGGGTAATCTAAATTGTCCATAGGTGTGTGTGTGTGTGTGTGTCTGTGTCTGTGTCTGTCACCCGGCGATGGATTGACGCCCTGTCCTGGGCTTAGTTGATTAATGTAATGCCCTGCCCTGCGCCCAGTGAGGGGGTGGGGGACTAACCGCGACCCTGATAAGGAATAAGCAGGTGTGATAATGAATGAATGAATAATGAAAGAATAATGTAACATACATGCATCTTCATACATATTCATATATTATTGTCTTTATTTTAAATACAAATATAATCAATTAAACTCATGTTATTAAACCTAATGATGTCACACCAACTTATTAACATACAGACATTCATTCCTGACTAACTACAAGACTTATTTTGGGAAAAAGTTTAGTTAATAATTTTGTGATTTGCATAAATGAAAAAAAGGTGTTAAGTATTTGGTATTCAAATACAGAATTTGTTTCATTTTGTTCAGTTTTGGCCAAAAATGTTAATTTTGGTTCACCCTTAATATATGGTGAATGTCTTTGTTCACTTAGATACACACACTTGTATAAAAGGGTGAAACAATTTTGGATCCCTGCAGAGACAAAGAGCTGCTAACAACATGCATTCTCTGACCCTTGATCTTGGGGAGGAGTTATGGGGTAGGTCTCCTGCTGTTAGATTGACAGCAGAAAGTGATTGGACTGTGACCTTGTGAATAGGGCCATCATGTAGCAGGTAGCATGTGGTCAAGCCCCCGTCTCAGACTCTGAATAACGACTTAAACTCATGTATGACTTCTTGTCCATGTTTACATTCTCAGTGCATTTATGACTGCACAAAATGTTTTGGTATTATTTTCAGATCAGCATACTGTTATTATTTCCAAAATGCTGTTTCTGTTGCTACAGTTGTGATGAACTGATCACACATTGTAAGATGAGTCTTTTAAAAATGTCACTCAACATGATATTAAGACAACCTTTTATCACATTTTTAAACATGCAGATTTTACGTAAACAAGTCTTTTACTAAGACTGAGAAAGTAGGAATGTTACATAGCAACGTGTACATACACACACACACACACACACATTCCTCTGAATGTTACTAAGGCTGCAAGCCAGAACAGAGTGCTGGGCCCAACCTGCATAGTCAGCAAGGCTAAGCCTACACACATTTCACACTGTGTAGTAAGGGCCTGAGCGATATGATCATTTTCTGTCCATTCACCATTTTAGGAGGTTAAAAATCAAGATGAACAATATTATACAACAGTTCTAATCAAGTAATCTGATTGTACATCCTGTAAGTGCTGAAATAGAGAATAGCAACACTGGGACTTATAACTAAGAACATATCACTGCCCTCAACCTGTTAACTCATTAGAATCACCAAGTCACCGTGCTACCTAACACCTGTCGCCATACCCTTATTTCACTGCTTGCTCAGTAAAATGAAGCATAGATAAATGTATACATGAGCAACAGTCCTGTCTGTTCAGTATAACAGCACTCTCAGTATAATCTCCCTCTTTTGCGTGTAGTTTTAGATGATTTGGTCTCTTCCTTAATCAGTTTTTATGGTAAGCACATGAATAATGTTAGATGAATTCTGCTTCACTGTTGACAGCATGCTGGAGCTAAAACTATGTAAGGGCCACAATACTGAGCACAAATGCACAGCATGTCACCTTTACAAACAAATCTCCATCTCACTCTCTTATCTCTCACACATCCCAAGTGCCTTCCCGAATGAGACCAACAACATGTATTTAGGGGCCGTCAATGTTTTTCAGGACCAATTACATCTAAACTTAATAACTGTGGTGATGCTACTTGTACTCTGAATGTACATTAAATGAGTACAGTTTAATATAAGAGCATTGTTTACAGAAATAGAGTTTATTATAAGAACATTATTAAAATAAAGAGCTCTGCTCTTTGGACAGTTGGAGAAACACTGAAAAGCATGTTTGAGTGGTACTACTCAACATGTCATCCACATTAATACCATTCAAATAGTGCTGCAGGACTTTGTACCATCCTAAAATAGTGTGTGTGTGTGTGTGTGATGTTAAGAAATGTTAAATATCAGCTGTAATGATCAGTCAGGGGTGATAATCGGTTAGCCTCGAGTTTAATTTACAGCTGTTAATTTCTGCATTTCATTATCTCTACCCCAGAACTACACACATATAATCAGTATTGTATTCAGAAGCAGTGGAGCCGTGACTAATTCTGATGATTATAAGACATTAAAAGGAATCTAATGAAGATCTGGTGATGATATTTGGGTTAAATGTACCTCAGTCTGTGTGTGAGAGAGTGATCTTACAACATGTGCTGAAAATGTGCACCACCAGCATCCAAACACACCTGAACCCGGCACTCCGTGACGTGAAAGGTCATAACTGATAAAGGTTATCCTGCTAATAACCCTGTTTTACCAAACTGTTACAGAGGTTCCTGTTGTGACTTCTGAATGAGTTCATTATCCAGTACGTTTGCAGGATGAACACTCCTCCTGTATAGTCTAACCATACATTGTGCACCGATCGTTTGCAGGGTGAAATAACCACCATTAACTGAGGGCAGTGCCAGGTGACCACTGGAGACAGCTGGACAGGCGCCGGCCTCCACTCTGACAGCTGCGGATATTAGTAATCAGAAATGAATACCTGACTACCCTTACTGTAATTATGAATGTTAGTCTTTTTCACACAGACTGAGGTATGTTTAATCCAAATGTCATCACCATATCTTCATTAGTATTAAAAGTTACTCACAGTCATTTGGGGAAAGAAGCCAACAGGACACCCTATTCAAGCACATAAAGGCCCTGTTTTGTATATGTGTGAGTCAGACTCAGTTTGTGATGCATTACTGTGATATAGTCCACACACATGCATGCACACCTCCTAGCCCAACATCTGCATCCTGTGGAAGACCTCCTGCTGCAGAAAGCCTGACCACAGCTGTGGACAGAGCAGAGGATGACCATCTGGTTCTGTTTGGAGAGAAAGAGAACAGGGGAAGGAAAATGTAAAACACCTTTTAGTTCTGAGTTACGTGTTACTGAGGAATGTGCATACATCTTATATGACCCATGTTGAAGCTAAACTCTGTAGGTAAACTAAGCTAAACTCAAGCCAGGTTTCATTAGTGTAATAGGATACCACAGCATGCATCTACAGGCTAAAGAGAAAGAGATACAGAGCAAGGGGCAGTGCAAGCAGACACTCAAGTTGTAGCCTGTTAGTTCCTCATGCCAAAAATACAGTTTAAAATACATTTGAGCAAAGGTGTTATCTGCAGTCTGCATTTGGCCTTCTTTTGTAATGTCTGTGTGACTCGCATTCCACTGTAATTAGTTATTCATTATTAGCGGTGCATGTGTATGAACTGAAACATTCATCTGTGATAAAACCACTGTAACGTCTCGAGTGGCTTCTCACTTTTGTAAAATGATGATCAACATAAATATGATAAAACACACTAATATTCAGTTCCTAAATTAATGATTTTTTAATCATTCACAATAAAACACATTCAGCCTTATTTAAACAGTGCAGACTTAAAGAATGAAATCTGTTTTATCATTTTGTTCCGTTTCAGTGTTCGCCAAAAATGTTGATTTCTCTGCACCCCTGGTACAAATAGCAGTCGTACGTCAGACCAGTCAGAATTAGCAGAATGTTTACATCAACACTAGTCACGTTTCCATTGATCATGAATTATAGCAAATTAGAATTGTGAATAAAAATTTGCTTAATGGAAACACAACAATTAAAAAAAAACTCATAAAAGTCTTTTGCGCTAAGATGAGGTGGTTTTTCAGTCATATTGAAATTGGTTTATATCACAAAAGTGTAATGGAAACACTCAAATGGACTTTTTTTTGCATCAAGGGAGTCACGTGATCAACAACGGGACGTTTCTATTGGTGAAAAAGACAACAAAGAAGAAGACAACAGAAAGTGCGAGGATGAAGATGACGCGGCATATTTGGAATAACAAGGAGAATCCTTGGACAATGTGCAGCTGCTCCACTAGAGATCTCACAGCATCACAAAGTTCATTAAAAGTTGAGTGTGTCATTCTAAAATGTTGAATCCACAGCTCTTCTGTAAAATCATCGACTACAGTTTCCCAAAAACGCTGCATACGTAGCCGCTCCCAAGTATAAGGGGCTTGTCACTCTAAAGCCTCGATAAGTCGCCGTCTCCTCTGATGGCTGATGATGAGCACTAGTGCCGTGGTAGCAGTATGTATAAAGCTGAAGTATGTGTTTACATCCACTGCCGCCATGTTTGTAATGACTTATCGCGAGAACAAACATATTCACATGTGATTTTATAAAAGTATTTCACATTTAATGGAAACACCACAACTGTGAAACTTGTTTTGTCAAATTGTTTTTTCGACAAACAGAATATCGATAAAGTTTTGTGCAAAACTACAATGGAAACGCATGCACCATGTCTTCTGATGCTGCTGTTTGAGAATAAAGATGAGTTCATCTTAAATGGACACGCTCTGCTCTTCATGTGTCAGGATTTAGGACATTCAGAAAAAGAGAGATCATTGTTCTTTTGAAGTTAAAGGTGTAATGTATGTAACAATAATGAAGACATTTAACATGCAGTGTTAGGATTGTTTACTTTGCCAGGGAGATGGCACTGTCAGTTATAATGTCATGTGACCTGCACTCACAGGCAGCAGCAGCAGCTTTCTGGAGCATTTAACTATTATTAAGTAGTAAACATATTTCCTGGATATAATATTGGTAGATACTTAAAAAAAAGCATATCTTTACTATTAAACCAATTTATAAACATTTCTTCATTACACTTAAAAAGTACAAACCAACAGACCAGCCTAAAAACTAATGGGGTGATACATGTTTGTCAGAGGGAAGGAAATACTGTCAAATGTATTATTTGTATTTAATGTTAGCTCAGTTTCATCCTGTTGAAGAGATGACAGAATAGATCAGTTTAATATAAAGTATTTACATATATCTCTTATTTTATTAGAGTAATATGTTGCTGTTATATTCATCTTGATAATCTTGGTGTGTGTGTGTGTGTGTGTGTGTGTGTGTGTGTGTGTGTGTGTGAGGAGGCGTGAAGAGTGAAATGTTGAAAACTGGTTGAACATGGTTCAAAACTGTGGTCCACTGTAATGTGACAGAATGAAAAGACTGAGAAGTATGGCAGATGTCCCAGTAGTGCAACACACACTGGTCTTAGTGGTCTTATTAGCTGTGCTTTCTTTCATTTCCTTTCATTTCTATGTGTCTGTACAAACATTTGACAGAAGACCAAAATGAAGTCATGTTTCCATCCACTACAAAACTTATGGGGAGATGTAACCTGGTATTTGCTGTGAGAACAGTTCTCTTCACAGCCTTTTGGCATCTCTACTTGGCTGTGTTACTGCAGCTCAGAGACATCAGACAGGACAAGCAATGGCTACCACCAACAGGGCCGAGATGTCTGCGCTACCCTGGAAATGTCCACCTTACACCTGACAATACAAATGCAGCAACCTTTCGTTTTGGTCTGATCAGGTGACACTGTGACTTATGGCCTGATACATCAGCTTTTCAGAAAACCTTTTCCATCCATTTGTACTTCCTACTGGAGTGTGAATACTTTATGAACTAGTCTGTTTCTGGAAGCTATAAACCTTATTAATAACACTCATACACACTGTAAGGAGTCCAATCAATAATACCATTTGTATTAACATTTGAAACGGTATTGTTCTGGGCGGCACGGTGGCTTACTGGTTAGCACATTCGCCTCTCAGCGCTGAGGTCTTGGGTTCGAGTCCGCATCTGAGCTGAGTTTCCATGTTGTCCACGTGGGTTTCCTCCGGGGACTCCGGTTTCCTCCCACAGTCCAAAAACATGGAGATCAGGTGGATTGGATACTCTAAAAATGACCCTGGTGTGTATGAATGTATGTATGTATGTATGTATGCCCAGATATGGTTGGCACTCTGTCCTGGGTGATCCCCCTAGTGCTCGATGCAGTCCTCCAGGTGGACGGTCGCTTCCGGTTGAGAGTACACTGTGTGCGATTGGCTGCCGCTTCTCACCGGAGTGTGTGTATATGAAGTGTGTGGATTGTAAAGCATCCTTGGGTGTCTGGAAAGGTGCTATATAAGAATAATGTGTATGTATGTATGTATGTATTGATGATACTTTCTGACACTTCTGCTTGCTGTTTTTGTGGTGAATCCTGTGGAGGGGAGGGGCTTATATATACAACCACATTTAACAACCAATTTTTGTTCTGAGGCTGAGCAAACCTCAATATTAAAAATATTGAAAATCTCATTAAATATTGCATACTTAGCTCTG
>BRDA01007316.1:33711-58821 GCA_036984385.1 Crenuchus spilurus
CCTACCAGGAGCATAGCTCCAGATGGTATCGCTCTTAGATTCCAAGGTTCTCTCAAGCTTCTCCACCACGGCAAGGTAGCGATCTCAGGAGAAGTTTTTTCATGTTTGTAACAATATTTCACAGATTAAAGTTTGAACATGCTTTGCTTTCTTTTTATGTTTGTTCTTGAATTTCATGAATTCAGTCTCATAGTACATGCTTGTCAAATTATTAATTGATATTGTTCTTGGGGCTGTACAACCTTTCCAGTCATTTTAGACTCATATACAGTTTTTTCTCAGTTCTTATTTTTTAACAGATTTTTATCAATTGCTTGAAACTTGTTTGTAAAAGTTGCACAGTACTGGAATCATGAGAACACAACCAGTGGTTTTATATTGTTAAAATAATTCATTACAAACTTTTGAATGGCAATTGCAGTGTGTACTGAAATTAAAATAATTTGGTTTACTAATACCAATTTTCCACCAAAAAGTGCTGGTGCTTGAGCTGGAGCTGGTGCTGTCTCCTGTGAACCAAGTCTAGTGAAGTAAAGTCCAATTTATTTATGTACCACTTTTTAAAACTGATGTCACAAAGCAGCTTTACAAAGTTATTAATAACAAAACACAAAAGCCCCAGTGAGCAAGCCAACGGTGACAGTGGCAAGACTCCCTCAGAGATGGCAGAAGAAACCTTGGAGAAACCAGACTCACATGGGGATCCATCCTCCTCTGGTCTACTAATTATAAGTTCTTGATAAATCACATAATCCTGTGATGTTGTTGTAATGTTCAGGTGAACTTGTATGGTGACGGTAGTGGGACAGGAATGATGATGTTGATGGTAATAATGGTAACAGCCAGTAAAATCCATATAAACTTCAATGTGGGCAGTAGATTAGGGCATCTGGAGCAGGTCACAGTAGTTGGTTGTTGGTGGGCAGCTGATCCAGGGAAGCATCATGCAGAGAATAGTATTCAGTCTTCCATCAGCCTTGGACCAGACCGGTGGGGAATCACTCACTCGAAAAAAGACAAAGATGGAATTAGTTCTGTTTGGTTTATAGAGCACAGGAATTACGAGACATATCAGAGTGTGGCTATTGACTCCAGCAGAACTATCTAGAACAGCCTACCTTAAAGGAGAGAGCCAGAAGGTAAACAGGCATGGGAGCTCCCCAAGACACTTGCATCCCTCCACTCCCATAACCAGTGAATGGATCCATGTCTCCACAGGTTTGAGAGCCCACCAATTCCATATCTGGAAATAGGCATTCTCTAATCCAGAAACTGTTGGTGGAAGACAAATTTGCCAGTGGAACACACCCTTCTTTTGAAAATATAGCTTGTTTTTTAAGAAGGCATAACTGTTCAGAATCAATGTTTCACAAAGATTTTTTATCAATATCTGAGTTGGTTGCTGATTGTTTGCACAGGAACCAGCCGGTGAGTCCCAGCACATCAAACAAATTTACACCATTTTTATTTCTGAAATGTCTAGTCTTACTTTTAATTTTACGTGTTAGAAATGTGGATATGCAACTTCATGTGGTGACCCAAGCTCTGCCATTTGGATGCTGGTGTCACAGGTTTGGTGATTCCAGTCAACAAGATTATGGGGCCTTAACACAATCGGTTTTGCCGGCTGAGAATTTTTTGTGGTGAAAAATCACAGAACAGCTCGATATTTTGGTACAAGCACCAACCCGAACACCAGTGGAAAAGAGACATACTGCTAACTTGTGAGGCACAAGGTTTAATATGATGGAGACATCAATAAGCTTGAGACACAAATGTAAGTGTAATGGCTTATGTCCAGTAGTGGTAATAAGTACTAATAAATAAAAATTGCAGACAAAAATGGCCTTTTTCTACACTGATTTTATTTTGCTTGGTTAAATAAAATGGTGAATCTTATGCGTATCACACAAGGTACTAACTTGGCTGGGTGGTTTGCACTGTCCACCCATGTTTAGGCAATCTGACCAAACACAGGCAATACATTTTGCACATTACAATACAATTTAGTATATACAGTACCAATCAAATTTTGGACACACCCTCTCATTCAATGTTTTAAAAAATTTTTCTATATTATAAATAAACACTGAAGTCATCCAGACTCTCAGTGAACACATAATGAATCATGTAGTAAACTTAAAAGTGTTAAACAAACCAAAACATGTTTTAGATTTTACTTCAAAGTGGACACACAACTGATGTCTCAGCACATTAAGAGGTAATAAATGCAAGTTATGAACTCTTGACAAGACACAGCTGTTAACTGAAAGCCATTCCAGGTGACTACCTCATAAAGCTGACTGAGAAAATGCCAAGAAAGCTGCATCTAAGAGGTGCCTACTGTGAAGAATGTAAAATATAAACATGTTCTGGTTTGTTTACTTGTTTGTTTATTAAATAATTACAGATGTGTTTATTCATAGTTTAGATGACTTTAGTGTTAGTCTACAATGACCATTTTTAAATCATGAAACACCACAGAATGTCCAGAAGGTGTCCAAACTGTTGACTAGTACTCTGTGTTGTGATTCTTTCAGTCTACTTGTATGAAAACAGCTAGCTTTGCTAATGGTAGTGCTGGCAGTGCACCCTTACCTTGCTTGTTTAAGCTGAAGTGGAAGAGTCTAGTGGCAGAAGATTATTATACTGCTAACTAGTGATTGGGGGTTATAAACACAGCACAAAATGGACCACTGTTTGTCTCCAATCTTTGTAATAAAAAATCAGTATAATATCTCAAAACATAATATTGTGATAAAGTGTATCAATATTTTCTTACACCTCTAAATTAGTTGAATATAATTTTTGCTAGCGTTCTGTAAAGCCTGGCTTATGTTGCAACAGATTCTACAACAGTGTATGTGGATGTTTTTTAAAAATCTGAAGTTCATTATTTTGATAATGACGGTGTGTTTGTTTGTGTTTGTTTTTCTGCAGAGTCAAAGTCCTAAGCAGGGTGGAACTGCGTGCCTTTGCCCCAGTCCCGTGCCCTCTTTTGGGGATCAGCTGGAGCAAGGCTCTCTGGCCTCACTGGATGCTCTGGAGGTCATGTCTGAGTGTGACGCCCCCCTGGGCTTCACCCGTGGCTCGCGCTCCCGGGCCAGCCTGCCTGTGGTGCGCTCCACCAACCAGACCAAGGACCGATCACTTGGTAAGAACACACGCCCTCACACCCACAAACACACTCACACAGATCCACACCCTTACACACCCTGGTATCCCATTTCACCTTGTACTTACTGTAACAGGCCTTTCCATCTGCCTAGTAAGACTGCTTAAGGCTTTTTTAATTAAGATGCTGAATGGCAGCTTGAGATTAGAAACTGCTTCTACTTAAATACACTCTCACCCCCTCACACACACACACACACACACACACACACACACACACACACACACACACACACACGCTGTCATTCAAGATGGTGCTACTTTAAAAACACAGACATTTACTGTCATTAACTGGCAAATTATAGATAGAACTGAGCATTCCTTGCATTCAGGATGTTTGGAGAAAGTCTTGGCGCCCTCCTCTTGCAACTCTCTAAAATCAAATTGCTGTTTAAATGCTGCTTTTGAATTACAGTGAAGGTAATTAAAGTTTTCCAAAAATCCAGAGACCAGATAGCTTATTTCTGCTGCAATTTTTCATCTGTAAGTGATGTATTTGTGTGTGTATTTGACATAGTTTAAAGTGAGTTTGAAGTTGTATGAGTGAACACAGTTTTGTCATTTTCCATCCAGCCAGTGAAATAGCTGCTGGCTCCAAAGCTTGGAGTCAGAGCCTGTACTTATGTGCATACAGCCACATATTATGGAAGAGACACTGGTTTGAGGACACACACACACACACACACAGAACTTTCTTCAATAACTGCACCAATTTTCTCATTACAGGACAAAACACATCTTCCTTTCTTTTAGTTTTCTCTACTCATCGCTATGAACAGACACACATATATACACACCTCCAGGGTTTTGCCGTTTGCCTGGGTGATATACAGTGGCACGCAAAAGTTTGGGCACTTCAGTTCAAAGTTACTGTTACAATGAATAGTTAAGTGAGCTGAAAACGGGTTCCAAACTCATAAAGTTAAAGATGAAACATGCTTGTCAGCATTTTAAGTAAAATCAGTATTTTATTGCTTTGTTCGGTTTTAGAGTTTAAGATAAGAAAGGAGCGCCATTCAAAAGTCACTCCAAGAGATTTAAATTCTCATTAAACTTTTACTAAGGTGTCAGTCCTTAATTACGGTTATGGGTTATTTTCTATCTTTGTTTGGAAAGGCTAGGTGATACAAACTCCAGAGCTTTAAAAACACTTCTCAAACCTTGTCCCAACAAAGAGCAGCTATGAGCTCATCTAAACAGTTGCTTAGCACTCTGTAAATTAAAATAATTGATGCTCACAAAGCAGGAGAAGGCTGTAGCACAATGTTTTTTTTTGAGAGAGAATTGATCATAAGAGAGGCAAATCAAACCCCAAAAGCTGTTCATCAGATTTAGCAGACTGTTCTACTGAATGATGTATTTTGGAAACAAAACTTGTGGACTTCTAAAGTTAAAATTTAACTTTTGTTCTAAAAGATATATTTAGAGAAAAAAAGTTCAGACAAGTCATGAAAAGAATGCCTCTTGGACACGACTTGGTTCAAGAGCAGGAACAGTGGATTCAATTAAATACCAGTGATTAAATTCCATTCTGTACTTCACTGGTAGCAGGAAGAATGGATTCAAATAAATGCATACATCAGCCCCAGTGCCAAAAAGTAGGGATGCTGTGTAAAATGTACATGCAAGAAGTACATGCAAAACAGTAAAGTAAGTAAAAAATGAACAACAAAGCAATGGTTTGCAAATCTCATAGACTCATAACTTAGTCACAGTAGAACGTAGAACACATATCAGATGCTGAAAGTACTGCATTTGACCATTTGTTAAAATATTGACTCATATGAAACTTCTGGAACAGCAAAACATCTAAAAAGGTTGGGATGGAGCAACAAAAGGTTGGATAATAAGTGGTACTGATAAAAAATGACTGGTGGGGTAATTTGCAATCAAGTCATATGGCTGCATATAAAAAGAGCTTTTTAGAGTCTCAGAAATAAAGATGTGACCTCAGAGGGCACTGCATTAAAAACAGGGTAACTGTACAGGAAATCACTGCATGGGCTCAGGAACACGTCATTTGTTTGTGTCCTCACTTCACAGATGTTTACAGACTGTTGTTAAAAGAAGAGTGGATGCTACACAGTGGTAGATATGACTCTGTCCCAACTTTTTTGAGATGTTGAGATGAGTGTTGCTGACATCAATTCTAAATGAGTTCATTGTTTTTCAAGAATTTGTAAAATGCCTCACTTTCAACATCTGATATGTGTTCAGTGTTCTATTGAGAATAAAATATTTACATTTTACACAGCGTCCCAACATTTTTGGAATAGGGGCTCTTTGTGTGTGTGTGTGTGTGTGTGTGACTGAAATATGAACTTTTCATTAAAACCTCACTTGACAAAGTCAGGGTTTCTTGTTAAACTGAAAGACTGACCCTGTTCTGAATACGTTTTGACCTGAAAATGTACAAAACCAGACACACATAAACACACTGAGAAGCCATCACTGACCCCAAAAGCTCTGATTGGTTGGTTTAAATGAACAGCAGCTGGAAAGCCAGTTACGTAGAGAGAGTATAGGACAGAAAGAGACAGAGGGAGAGAGACCGAGCGCTTGTAGGAGTTTGTTTCAGGGAAAAGCAGACATTACTGAATCACAGAGTTGAAATAGTTCTTTTTGCAGTAAGTAGAACTCCATTCTGCTTCTCTTCTGCTCTTCACAGCTCATCAGGTTGAGCTTATGTTCTTAAAGCTGCTGCCATTGTTTAGCTGCATGAGCTTTAATCTTTGTGTCATGACTGTTTTGTACAGATGGGATCTATTGTAATGTCTGTATTGTCTGGTGGAAACTCTATTGTTCACTGAGACTGTAGGACAAATACATTGACTGTGAGTTTTACTGGTCTTGGTCTTTCTTTCTCACTTTGGCTCGTATTTGTCTAGTATCTCAGAGTTAGAGCACTGATGTAAGATCCAGACATATAGTTCTATTCAGTCTTATATAAACTGTGCCAGATAAACATTCTCTGAGGCATTTCACAGATAAGCCATTGTCTTCTCAGGATGTACACTTTCAGTCCATACCATCAACAACTGATATTTACTCGAGTTTAGAGTTTAATTTGATGAAAGCTGCTGTTTTTCTTTTTTAATTCTTTACATTTTTGCTATTATTTGACTTTAAAACAAACAGAAAAAGTCAGTAGTGCAGATTCACAGCAGTGCCTATGTAAATATATTATTTGTTAAGTAATTACTGTGTGTAGTGTAAATTGAATAGATAGCACAATGACATTCATTCTCTTCTTCAGAAGGTTAATACAGCTTCATGTGGCTGTAGTGTCTGTCTCTGTGGTTCTACATGAGATGAACCACTTTTGTACTTTTCCTTATATTGTGCTTGTGATTATTTTAAACTCTTGCATCTCCAATTTTTTATGATTTTTTTATGGGTTTTATACAGCATCACCAACCCAAAATAAGAAACATTTGGGACAGTATGGACAATGCAAAAAAAAAAAACTTTTTATTGCAGATATCCTGGACCCACATTATATTTCATGTTTTGATACCACGCAGTGATGCGTTTCAGGTGTTATTCTGAACTCATGGAGTAGAATAAAGAGGGTTTCAGCTTTCATACATTCAGTTCATAGATAATATGAAAGTATTGTACATTTGAATGTAAGGAATAGATGCATGACCTTCTGGTGGCAGTTGTTTACGTCTCTTCTCAGTGAGGTCTGGCGTAAATCCATTGTTTAACCCCAGACCGTCCTTCCTGACAACATCCCAATGTTTCCCTGGCCTGAACATTTGTTTCTTATTCTCACTGAGGCTTTAAAATCCACAATGTTTTGTATGAATCTCAGCAAGGAAATCCGCCTGTACAGTGGAAAAGCTGCCTTTATGAGTTTGGCTCAAGTTACTACAGTAGACTCTGATTAAAAAAGGTAGAATGTTAGATGTTAGTATTAACACTTACAGTCTTATGTAATATCTGTTGTATTTGACATTTTAATGGACAGTTTCAGTTTATTTACTAAATGTACTTACTGAAAAAAATAAAATGTGGCCTCTGGAGAAGCAGTGACACATTTGATGTTGTATGTTTTAATTTGAACAAATAAATTCAGCTTGTCCTTACTGTTAAGCATGGTGGTG
Source organism: Crenuchus spilurus (assembly GCA_036984385.1). NCBI lineage: Eukaryota > Metazoa > Chordata > Actinopteri > Characiformes > Crenuchidae > Crenuchus > Crenuchus spilurus. Next base: position 40,995 of record BRDA01007316.1, read on the forward strand.
GATTTACAGTGTTGTTGGGCTGTTTTTATTTCAAAGGCCCTGGACAAGTTGTTATGGATTTCATTAAGTGCCAGCAGATATTAAAACCGGACTGACTCGTTATTTAGTAGTAATCAGTAGACCAGAGAAGGATGGGTCCCTCATGTGAGTCTGGTTCCTCCCAAGGTTTCTTCTTCCAGCTCTGAGGGAGTTTTCCCTTGTCACTGTCGCTGTTTGCTTGCTCACCAGGGGATTAGGGATTAATGAGTTGATGTTTATTACTGACCATGTAAAGCTGCTTTGTGACATCACTTGTAAAAAGCGATTTGATTTGATTTGACTCGGCTCAATGCTTAAATTGGGCTGTCATTGGATGTTCCAGTAGGACAGGAATCCAAAGAACCACTTTAGAATCATCACAAAAAATTTAATTCAACAAATAGAACCAATAGTAGTAAAAGGACATGCTAATAATGAATCAAAATGAAAATGCAGAAGATAAAATATAAATAAAAATGTAATAGCAGAGAGTAAAAGTAATATTCAAGTAAAAACAAAGGAGACAATAAATAATAAATAAATAAATGAATGAAATATTAATTAAATGTACAGAAAGATGTTTTTAACTGTTTTAAAAGCACTGACAGAAGACGCCTGATGGATGTTTATTGGTAAAGTGTCCAGATCTTTGATGCATGTGAATATGGAGAAAGCAGCACTGGATGATCTTAAAACATGATTTGTGTCAGACTCAGAAACGTATGAAGGGGCTAAACCATTAAGAGATTTAAAATAAAGTCACTTTTGCTCATTTCTCTGTGTAAGAACACAATAAGAAGCAGTTATTGATTTGAAATGTTCTGTGAATGAGCTTGTGTGCTTGCTTGTAAACATTTAATCCCCCTTCATCTTTTATATGTGATGTGAAATGCAGTAGTACACAAAGCCCCACCTTTACTCACTGACATGACCAAACACAAGCTTTATCTCCTCTGCTGAAAAACGTTTATGGTTTTTTGTGGAAATAAAAATATATAGTTGTACCACTTTCTTGTTCTTTATTGATATCAAAAGGAACATGACAAGCACTGATCTGTCAGTACAAAATGTGAATGTAATCTAAATGTACTTTATTAAGTAACTACATCATCAGTTATATAATTATAATAAATACTGTAGTACAGCACATTACTAATAGCTTGTTCAGTATTGATTGTGTCCATCCATCTTGTTGTTGACAGCCCTATTCTTTTTATACTTTCTGAGGTAAAGTGTTTTTTTCTGATAATGTGTCTAAAATAAGAACTTCAGTCTTTTCTAACATCAGAGGTCAAATGTATCAGGATTTTTTCTGACCTAGCAGTTAACTTCATAGATGAAATGAATAATTCCAGATTTAGTTAAGCTGAGCAGTACTTTCATACAAACAGCTCACAGCACTGATGGTGGGTTCTAACTCCTCTCTCTGTCTCTCTCTCTTTCTCTCTGTCTCTCTCTCTCTCTCTCTCTCTGTCTCTCTCTCTCTGTCTCTCTCTCTCTCTCTCTCTCTCTCTCTGTCTCTCTCTCTGTCTCTCTCTCTCTCTCTCTCTCTCTCTCTCTCTCTCTCTCTCTGTCTCTCTGTCTCTCTCTCTCTCTCTCTCTCTCTCTGTCTCTCTCTCTCTGTGTCTCTCTGTCTCTCTGTCTCTCTCTCTCTCTCTCTCTCTCTCTCTCTCTCTCTCTCTCTCTCTGTCTCTCTCTGGTCTCTCTCTCTCTCTCTGTCTCTCTCTGTCTCTGTCTCTCTGTCTGTCTGTCTGTCTGTCTGTCTGTCTCTCACTCTCTCTCACTCTCTCTCTCTCTCTCTCTCTCTCTCAGGCGTGTTGTATCTGCAGTATGGTGATGATATGAAGCAGATTCGGATGCCTAATGAGATAACGAGTGCTGATACAGTTCGAGCTCTGTTTGTCAGTGCCTTCCCACAGCAGCTCACCATGAAAATGCTTGAGTCCCCCAGCACAGCGATCTACGTCAAAGATGATATGAGGAACATGTACTTCGAGCTCAACGATGTCAGGTACGCTGCCCTTTTTTGTCAGCAGGTTCGGTCTTAGCCATTTACAAAGCCCTTATCCAGAAAGGTTCGGAATCACTTTCTAAATATCCACTGAAACTGAAACCTGTGATTTGTTAATTCACTTGAGATTTAGTTTAACAGACAGGTTGACAAAGAAAAGATCTGCAAAATCTGCATATCTCTGTTGATCTGCATATATTTGATCATCTGTGGTATCATGTAAAGATTTAGGGAGGCAGAAGAAATGTTGGTGCATAAACGTGAGCTGGTCAGATGTCTTCAGCTGATGTAAACAGAGCGACTGTAGCCAGGCTCATCTTTCAGTCATTTCTGGTAGATTTGGATTAGTTTGGATGAACTTTTAAGCGTTTCTGATGTTTTAATGTCTTGTGAAAAATAAACTGAGTTGAGTGTCAGTATGATATGACTCTGAATGTATAAGAGATAATCGGCTTCAACTTTGTGTGAGGATTCCTTTAACTCACTTTTTTCCTTTTCCTTCCTTTTCCTTTTAACCTCACTTTTTTTTTTTTTTTACAAATATGCATATCACTTGTATGGAAAAAATCGACTTTGGCCAGGTTTTCCCAGGCAGGGTCACATTTTAGTTTTGTGCAGAAATGCCAGTGTCTGAGATGTACCAGAAGAGAGTAGAAATGTGTTCTGTGGTCAGATGAGTCCACATTTCAATTTGGAAATTCAAAAATGTCAGATTCTGCAATGCCAGGCCTCATTCCTCATAAGTTACAACAGTGTGGCTTCATTTACACAGAGCGTGTGTGTGACTGTCCTGCCTGTAAACCAGCTCTGTCTCCTAAAAAGTCAAATGAAAAGAAAAGGTGATGTGACAGTCGTTAACATGCCTCTGTCTCAACCTTTTTGAGTGTGTTGCAGGCATCAGCTTCTATATTTCTTAAATCAATCTTTCAGACATCTTAAAAATGTTACCACATGGTAAGTAGGATTTTATGATTGTAATTATTCTCCAATCTCAAAATAATTGGAAACATTTATTTTTTAAAATAATTTAGCGGATGCTGGAGTATCGCAGTAACGATAACGGGACCAACAAAGCAGAGGCTGTGGTTGCGGCCGAGACTCTCGGAGCAGATGTATGTCGTTTATGTAGCAGTTACTTTACATTGCACCACGTGGGAGTGTAAATTCAATGTAAATTGGCTGCCCAACCAAGATTTTTCCGCATGGCTAAAACCAGTACCAGGCAGTTTGTGTGAGGTGCAGTGTATTTTGTGGAAGAAATGTTTCAATTTCTGCAAATGGGGATGAAGGCAGTGGAGTCACACATGTGCAGCCTCAAAATCAAGCTGCCAGCAAACAGCAGGTATTTCTCAGTTCTGTTCTACTCTCATGTCTACGGTGCCTCCACCCCCATCTCTGACATCAACGAGAGGGACATTAGCAGCACATCTCCAGACATTTTTCGGCTGTACGCCTACACTGACAGCAGAGGTACTGCAGTCTCTGAACACTCTGACAAAGCACTAATCATACAAGTCAAATGAGGGAGTTTGAGACTTATTCTGTGCAATGTTCCCAGACTCTGATATTGCTGATATCCTGTTATGTATTCTTTTCTGTGTCTTCAACTCTGGAAAGTGTTTTTCACTTTTACACTGGACCAAAAAGTCCTGTTTTATGTTAAAATAAACATCTGGGGTTCATGAGTGGCTCAGCAGGCTAAGACGCTGACACTATGACCAGAGTTTGTGAGTCTGAATCCCGGTCATGCTGTTTGCCATCAACAGCCAGGGCCCAAGAGAGTAAAAACTGGCAGTGCTCTCTCTGTGTGGGTAGATGGCGCTCTCTCTCTCTATCACTCACACATTACAATGTCTGCTGGCTCAGCCATCTGCTGATTGGTCCATTCAGAGCTGGGAATCCTGCGCTTTCCTCCAAGCATGTAGGCTCCCCAATAACGGTGTATCAGTGGTAGTTAGAATAGAGGAGGTGGCTGCATCACACACAGCGGAGGAGGCTTGTTCTTGACTTCACCCTCCTAGAGTCAGGGACAGTGCAAAATGATGAATAGTTGAGTAGAGTCCTAACAGATGGGATGGGCTAACTGGCTACTACTACACTGGGAAGGGGATAAAATTGACAAAAATGTATTTAAAAAAAGTAAAATAAAAATACATATATATTTGGGTAAAACTGTCGCGAACCCTGTGTAACTGATGTGGTGGTTTATTGTGAAGTTGGTCTTAAATTTCATTTCAAGTGGCATAAAAGTCTTAAAAGTTTTTAATTTAAGTGCCTTATGCTGCAGGAACCCTGATCATTAAAACACTAATTTTTCTTTGTCCTTTTGTCTGTTAAATAAAGCTTCAAGTAAATGAACACATTACAGGTTGTTTTTTTGCATTTTTAGAAAGTGTCTTTACTTTTCTGGAAATGAGGTAAAACAGTTATAGATTCAGCTTCAACACCAAGTCATAATGTAGCACATCCAGCTAAGCTTGGCAGATGGAAAAAAATAATAATAAAATGTAACTATATAAAAATATACACACATACATACATACACACGTATGTGTTTGCTATCTTATCTATCATCATAGAAATGTGATCTTATGTTTTGTTATTTTGGTTGCAGAACTTCACCAGTAAAGCAAAATGAAACATTTTTACAGAAGGTAAACATGTGAAGACAAAAATCACAGTTTTCTTTCAAACGTTTCAATTAAAATAGATTTTTAAGGTTTTTAGTATTATACACCCTAACTGTGTGTGTGGCTAAAACAACCTTCAAATCAATCTAACTAACCTGCAGCCTTCCTTCTGTCATCTTCCCTAACATCCTGTTATATTAACATACAAAAGAGGTCAAAGTGTACTTCCTCTTCCTGTTCCATGTCCTGTTCTTGAGAACAGACTTCAGTCAGCAGTTCTGTGCTGATGTTTATATCAAACCAGTGGTGAACAGTATTATTTTACACGCACTCTGTCTAAGCTGTGTGAACTGAATCTGCTTTTATGAGACTCTGGTGCTTTTGTCATCTTCATGGGACATCTGTTGGTAAAATAATTGTGAACACTCATTTACATTTAAAATTAAGCACTTTTAAGTTCAGATTTACTATGTTAAAAATGCAGGCTCCAAAATAAAAATCAAAGCTTTCATTCCAGAGGGTCAAATCTTTCATTTTTCACTACTTTCATCATGTATGTCCACCTTTGTTTTTAAGGCAGACTCTGTCATCCTCAGCTACCAGTGCTGCACAGAGTTCTGTAAAGATGTTGATCTTCAGAGACTCAGTTGCTCTTTGCTGGAGGGGCTGTGTTGCTTTGCCTTTCTTTTAAAATGTCTCAGAGGTGCTCTGCTGGATTTACGTCAGGCCTCAGGTCATAGATTTCACTTTCTTATTTAGAGACTCTTCCTTTTGGCAGAAATTGGTTGGGCCAAGTACTTTATCCTGCTAGAATATTCTGAGACTGGGAGTCATCTTGTCAGCTTGTTCCCACCTCACTTCTTGGGACTAGAGCACATTCAGTGAGTGTAGTAGTCCTGGCCAGGTTTGTCATACTGACTTCTGTGTACTGTATATGTGAATAGATACAAGTTGTTGCTTTTCATAATTTGTCTAATGCAGCCCATCTTAGCCAGCTTAGGACCACAGAGCACACTGCTACAATGCTATTAACGTGTACCGTGTAACGGTAGAGCTCACAGCTGAGTGAGCTTACATAGACAGGACAGAAGGTGAGCACAGGTTTAATAAAGTGGTTTATTATAAAACCAAAGGAACAAACAAAACTCAAGACATAGCCTAAACAAGCTGAACTCAGACACAAGGCTAGAACATAGAAATATTAAACACAGAACAAGGACATAAATACCAGACCAGAGAAATAAACCAGACCGGGAACTGAAAGGGGCTCCGTGCATGATAGGTGAAAGCTTCAACACCGAGCTACGACAACGAGGCAAAAGGCTGCTTAAATACCAAAGCACTGTGATTACAGAATGTGAGACTGGTGATCAGAATAGAGGCGGAGACGTGAGCTGGGGAGGTGTATAGTGGGAAGTGTAGTGCGTGTGTGAATGCGTGAATGGAGACATGAACAGCGCTAACCAAAAAGTGTACTACACGTGTGTGTGTGTGAGTGAGAACACAGAGAAGCGAGGCAAATGAGGGAGAGAAAGGGAAACCAGAGAGATCCGTACGTGCAGGGGGGTGCTGAACATTACATAACCCCCCTTCAAAGGTGCGACTCTGGAGCACCAAAACCAGGAAGGCCAGAAAAAGACAAAAGGAAGAGCAGGGGCACCAGGACCACCGAGGTAGTGCAGATGATGTACAAATGAGAACGCAGACAGAAAACAGACTTGAGTGAATATGGAACACAAAAGGACAGCACAGGCACAACAACTAAGGCAACAACAGGGAGACAAGCCAAGATAGATAAAACTGATACAAAGTCCTCTAGGCGATTGTGAGTACTGAAGAGGAGTACTAGTAGCAGGAGTAGGATGAATGTGAATATGGTGACATCAGCAACCTCCTGGAGCGAGGACAGGGCGACAGCGGTGACCTCCTGGAGCGAGGGCAGGGTGACAGCGAAGACCCCTGGAGCGAGGGCAGGGCAACAGCGAAGACCTCCCAAAGCGAGGGCAGGGCGACAGCCCTCACCCTCCTGGAGTGAAGGCAGGGCGACAGCGGCGGCCTCCCGGAGCGTGGGTGAAGAGTCAGCAAACCCCTCCTGGGGCAGGTATGGAGCGTCACTGCCAGAGAGAGAGACCATCCTTGAGGCAGTATAAAACACCACTAAATGTGCTCAAAGTACTCGCCTGTGGTACAAGGACTTCTGTGGATCCTGGATCCTTGGCGAGCTCTGGGACCTCAGCAGGCACAGCAAGCTCTGGGACCTCAGCAGGCACAACGGGCTCTGGGACCTCAGCGGGCACAGCAGGCTCTGGACCTCGGTGGGCACACCGAGCTCTGGGACCTCAGCGGGCACAGCAGGCTCTGGGACCTCGGCGGGCACAGCGGGCTCTGGGACCTCGGTGGGCACAGCGGGCTCTGGGAGGAGACAAAACAGGCTACTGTTGTAGCAGAAAGAACATGAAAATTATCATGGTTACTTCCCTTAGGAGCTGAAATGTTGGGCGCTGGGACACAGACTGACTCAGGAACACAGGCTAACTCAGGAACACAGGCTGACCAGAGAGATCTGGACGTGCAGGGGGGCGCTGAACATTACACCATGTCATTTTCACTAGTGAAATTTCACTATTTCACTAGCAGCAGTTAGAAAAGAGGCGGAGCTTGACTTCACATGCATCGGAGGAGGCCTGTGTGAGTCAAACCCTCCTAGAGTCAGAGACGTTATAAGTGATAGGGAGAGTCCTAACAAATGGGCGGGTCGATTGGCTACCAAACACATTGAGAAGAAAAAAAGTGATTTGAATGAAAAAGTCAATGTCAAAAGTCAATCTATCTAAAGCCTTTGATACAGTCAATCATAGGATTTTGTGCCAAAGGCTCTTAGACACAGGGTTTACTGACCAGGCTATGGACTGGTTCCTAAATTATCTAACTGGCCGTAAACAGTGTGTACAACATGGGGGTCAAACATCAAGCTTTGTTGATATCTCAAGGGGGGAGTCCCACAAGGGTCATTCTTAGGGCCTACTCTTTTTATTATTTATATCAATAACTTGGCCCATGGTCTTACTAATGCATCTGCATTTTTATGCTGATGATACAGTAATTTATTTTTCATGCAGAATCAGTCGCCCTTGTTTTTAAGCACTTGCAGTCGCTTTTGATACCATTCAATCTCAATTGTTACAACTTCGTTTTATTATAAATGCAAATAAAACTAAGGGAATGTTGTTCTCAAACAAGAAGAAGGTACCTTCTCCCCTAACTATTGTTACTACGGCGCAGGGATTGCCCATTGATTTTGTAACGTCTTATAAATATCCTGGCATCACTATAGATGAAAAATTGACTTTTATCCCCCACATTGAAAATCTACTTAAAAAGCTCAAGTTGAAACTTGGCTTCTTCTTTCGAAATAAATCTTGTTTCTCTGTTAGCACTTGGAAACAGCTGGTTTCGGCTACCTTTTTGAGCTTGATAGATTATGGGGATATAGTGTATATGAATGCCTCTGCCTCCTCATTGCGTATGTTGTATGCTGCTTACCATGGAGCTCTCAGATTTATTATAGGTGCCAAACCCCTCACTCATCACTGTACTTTATACTCTCTAGTTAATCGGCCCTCTCTACACAATTGCAGACTTCTACATTGGTACATGTTTATTTATAAATCCATTCTTTGTCTGGTACCATCATATTTGTCATGTATATTCTCTTGTAAACAGCAACATTACAGCCTCCGTTCTCTGGATTTTATCTTCTTTACTGTTCCTATGGTGCGTAGTGAGCTCGGGAAAAAGGCATTTTCTTTTTCTGGTCGCTCTACTTGGAATATTCTTCAGCAGGATCTGAAGTTGTCCAGTTTGGTTACACTTGGGGAGATTAAAATCTATGTTGAAAGGTTTGGAGAACACATTTATAGGTACTTGCACTTGTTTTTAATGATTTGTATGTATGTATGTATGTTACTTTTTATGTATTGTATCAAAACTCTTGTAAATGAGACGCTGAGTCTCGAGATTTTCCTGTATAAATAAAGGTTTAATAATAATAATAATAAAATGATACCATTCGTAAAAACATCCAACTGAGCAATAAATAAACTCTTAGCCTCTTAATTGGACACGTCTACACCAGTACAGTCTAACTTTGCTTGAAGGGCTTTTTCAGTGGAAGCCATGAAAGCAATAATCTCACTTAAATACTGTGTCAAGTCCTGTTCATCTTGTCAGAATGATTTTTTTCTGATTCTGACCAGCTGTACAATATCACTTACTTAGTCTAGTTCCTTTTGCCTTAACACAAGCCTTTAGCTTACCTCTCACACTCCTGTCTCTCACTACACAAAAGCCTGGTTGGCCTCCCTCTATGCTGCTTTTATGGGGCATAGAAAAGACCCCTATCAGTCTTCAACCTAACCCTCCTTTTGGCTTCATTCTGTCCCTCTTTGCCTCTCTCTCCGACCTTGTCTACCTTTTTGTTTTGCAGTTTCTCTTTTGTTTGTGTCTAACTCTGATCTTTTAATTAGCATGGCTTTATGTAATCTGTCAGCTCGTTGACGAGTAAAAGTGAACTTGTTCATGCATGTGTGCACACGAGAAGCACACACACTCCATTTGTATTCCTGACTTTGTGGAGTATTTCCACTGAGTTCTGTCTGAAATGCTGCTGTGCTGTTCCTGTGCTGTTCTTACCTTACATTTTAAGAACCTTTGTCATTTTTTAACATGTTCACCTTTTCTGATTTCTTTTATTTTGAGGTCCAGCCAAATGTCCCTGCAACATCATGTTCACCCTGGGCACATTTGGTCCTCACAAAGAGATAAATACACACTCACATGCACACATACACTGTGTTTTTAATTTTTAATAAGTTTCCAGGCATTCTGGGCCTTGTATAGAAGGCACTGACCCCGCCCCTGTTGTTGCCATGGTAATGTAAGCTGAACTTTGAGACGCTCTCCCTTTTCCTGTTATCAGTGCTGTAATACTGAATTACAGTTGCATGGTCATATGACCAGAGCTGACCATGCCATATCACTCCCACAGAGTTAAATACACACATACACGTCATCTATCAGAACACACACACACTTTCTAATCATTAGTTTATGAGACAGTCAAAGTTTAGTTGACTCTTACACTCAGAGACTGCTGTTAGTCAGTTGTTCAGTGAAGGTATCTGAAATACGTTTGTAGACCAGTCAAGGCTTTGGTAGATCATATTCCATTTAAAGTAGTTACTGAATAATTCATAAGATAATAATTCTTAAGATAAGGAAGTGAATAATAAGCTTAGTATCTAATGGACTAACCCATGGATTCCACCTTGGAAGAAGAGCGTAACATCTCGCCCCTGGGGAGCTGTGATGATTCCTTCTCCCGCTGCCACTCTCCACTATCTCGGGTTGACCTGCCTGTGTCCCTGGTGCACCCAGCTGTGGCTGCGCTCAGGACCAGGCCATATGACCGCCACACCCGTCCCCACTCTGATGGCGACGTTTGGAGCACATATCTAACTGATTGGGATCTGTCCCTCCACAGGAGCATCACGGACCAGGCCTGCCTCAAAGTGTACCACAAGGACCCAGCACATGCCTTCAGCCACGGGGGCCGGCCCAGCAATGGTGATGCCAGGGTAAGTCAACACCTTCACAAATTGGGCAAGAAGGGGTCATGTTCAGAGGCTGGGCTTTACTTGAAGGTGTATGTACTGTACGTAGCTGATGGTTACATCTACAGAGTGTTATTTACATAATGTTCTTCATTAAGATTTAGGATTTGTACGACTCTGCGGTTGTAAACCTCTTGTCTGTTTAGAGCCCTTTTTCTAAATTTAAGATGAAATAGACCAATGAGCCAAAACTTTAAGATCACTTACAAGTGACACATATAACATGGGTTATGCCATCACAATGGTATATGCCAAGGCCTGGGGTATTTTAGATGTGAGAGAAGAGTTGATTCTGATAGTCGGCATGTTGGATGATGGAGAAATCAACCGGCATGAAGACCAGAGAGGTTTTATGTGTAAGTGAATTTCTGAAATGGCCTGACTTGTAGGTTTGCTCCTGGTTAGCACTGGTCAGAACTTATGGACAATGAGTGTCCATTGGGACATCTGTGAGATGTGCTGTAACAAGCAAATTAAAACATTTATAAATGAAACTTGAAAAAAGAAGATAAACTTATGATAAGAGAAAAACAATAACATGTAATGCAATAAAAACTTGTAGGTATTTTCCAGCCTATCTACAGAAGGTCATTTCCTGTGAGGTATTAATCAGTCCATGAACCGTCTTTAACCTCCAGGAAAGGTGATTAAACACAGAATAATAGCTATTGTGTTTTCCAGCACCCTGTATGTATCAAAACTGTAACTAACATTTACTTTGAAGAAGCAAAGGAGCTCTAAAATTTTAATCAGACTTTGGGTTACAGTGCAGCAACAGACCTATTCTGACCTGAGATAACATGGTACAGGCATGTTTCTCTCATTTCAGCACTTAAAGTGAAACATCACCAACACGCTCTTCTGAGCTAAATTAAACATCTACAATAGATGTCTAATGAAGTCCTGTGATGATATTTAAGCTCCACATGTGGGGACAGTGGAATGGTTTAAGAAAATAAGAGCAGAATAAAAGCATAAGGTGTGTAAAAATATAAAAAAGTCTTGGAGGTAAAAGGATCTGCTCTAGCACCAATGGCATGTTAAACAGAGTCTTTGTCAGATTTTTTGACTCTACCATGAAGGAATCTGACTGTAGTTACATCCTCATTTGGGCAGGACTGTCTCTTATCAGAACTGCTTTATGATAAGCCATATTCAGATTGGATTAGGTTTTCAGCAGACGTCTGTTTTAATGTTTTCATGCTTCACAGTTGAAACTCCTCCTTTCAGATGGCTTTGAAATAACTACAGGATGAGCAGGTGTTGGGGGGGTTGTAGGGCTTAATGAACACAAGTCTGCAGTACATAATATGATCAATACCTGTAGCTGTGATTGTGATCACTCCTTTAGTGTTATTCTAGTGTAATAAGCTGGTGAGCTGAGGCAGTTGTCTGGTGACCGGGAGGTTGCCGGTTTGATCCCCAGGCAGGTCAAGACTGAAGTGCTTTTGAGCAAGACACCTAACCCCCAACTGTAAGTTGCTCTAGAATAGAGCTTCTGCTAAATGCCTCAAATGGTATCTTTTATCTCACACAACGTTCTCCCAGGCAGTGTATGGAGTGGAAGATCTTTCAGGTCAGGATTATTTAATCACTCTTCCAAAGCTTTCATATTTTGTGCTGTTATTTGTGAAGGTTTTTGGTGGTTCTGCACATTAGAAGACTAAATACAGCTAGTATAAACAGCTAAAATGATATCACAAAGAAATGCTAATGAATGGGAAGAAATGATCAGAAGACAGCAGGTAACAGTAGTCTGTACTTTTCTCAGAGGATGAGGGGGGGAATTCATGGTGCATCTAGATGTACATAACATCACAAAGTACCTGTAAAGATAAAATTACCCCAGGACCCCACATAATTTTAATCCGAAAAGGGCTTTAAGTTCACCTGCCACTGTATTAGCTGCTTAGCTGCTGTAAAGTGACTGTAGCCCATCTGCTGATGCACAGCTTTTGTTAGCAGTTATCTGGCCCTTCATCAGTGGTTGCTGAATACAGGACTGCTCTTGGCTGGTGGTGGAGCTCTCTCAGCCTAGCAGTGACCCTGAATAACCCTTATGTAGGATCGCTGTGTATCTGTTGGCTAAATTAGAGTGTGTGGTTTTAATTCTGGTGTTTGGTGTAGAATGGTTTGATAACTGCTGTGGACCCTTTCTGTTGATCTGTCATAACATTGTTTGAACAATGTAAACAGCAGATGCATGAAGCACAATGACTGTAAATATTAAGACCACATATGTGCTCCCCGTTAGCAGAGACCTCCAGGTTCCCCAGAACTAAATATGCCCGAGTAAAGTACAGTCTGCAATGGCTCCACCTCCCATCTTTCTGCTGCTAATGTCTTGGTTCCAGATACCACAGAACACCTTCAGAGGCATTACAGAGTCCATGTCTCAGCAGCTCAGAGCTGTTTTGGTGGCACATGGGGGACTAACATGCATATTAGCATATTGGTCTAGTCATCTGTGAACCCTCTCTCTGCTCTTTTGTGATGAAAGTCTGTTTATCAGGCTCCTCAATCTTTTCACAAGGCCTTTGTTGCCTGAGCCTATTTCAGGGGGATTGGGGCAGGCCTTGTGCATCCTGGTGCTTGTGCTCGGTCGGGGGGATCCGAATGAATGTCAAAAGGCTTTCTCCTGCTCTATTCTCCTTCATAATCCTCCCCATTCTCCCACAGTGCCCGTTGTGTTTGTTCGGCACAGATGTAACGGAAGTGAGAGTGCTACCCAGAATATGTGTGCGTGCCCAAATCCACCTGGGTCACCCCCGAAACCTTTTTGTGTCCCCTAATCCCCAGTCTGGCTTTGACCAGCCTGATGTGCTAATATGGGTTTGATTAGACCTTCACATTCCGCAACAGGAACTACGGAGAATTGGCTGTGCTGAGGCTGAAAGAAGAATGGCAGATGTAGTTGTGTTTATTCTTGGTTTTAGATAGGTAGGTTCATTGCTGTGTAATGTCACTTTGAAGTGACGGCTGTGTTGTGAGATTGAAACTTGAGAAAGCTGAGAAGCAAATTTCTTTGTGCTGAGCATGCTGAGAGGATTAAAGTATTGGGTGAAGACTTGATAGTCTTGTGACTTTACAAGCAATGAGGAGAGAGAGAGAGAGGGGAGGGCAGAGAGAGAGAGACAGAGAGAGAGAAAGAAAGAGAGAGGGAGAGAGAGAAAGAAAGAGAGGGAGAGAAAGAGAGAGACAGAGAGAGAGAGAGAAAGAGAGAGGGAGAGAGAGAGAGAGAGGGAGAAAGAGAGAGAGAGAGGGAGAGAGAGAGGGAGAGAGAGAGGGAGAGAGAAAGAGAGAGAGAGAGAGAGAGGGAGAGAGAGAGAATGAAAGAGAGAGAGAGTGAGAGAGGGAGAGAGAGAGAGGGAGAGAGAGAGAGAGAGAGAGAGAGAGAGAGAGAGAGAGAGAGACAGCAGGGAGCCCCGCCCTGTTTCATGCTCTGCTCATATCAGTGGAGAAGGGTGCCTTTGTCTGAAAGGAGAGAAGTAGCAATAAATGTGAATGTTTGACAGTCCAAATCAGCTGTGTCTGCTGACTACAGAGAAACTGTTGTTTGTTATTCTAAAAAAGAGAAAAGTCACTTAATATAACATCATTAATCTAGCAGCGCCTCATAAAGCGATCACTGGTGAGGAACCTACATGGCCATCTGAGCCAAAGTAGGCCAGTAGTGTTCTGACTGAAGAACCCTATTAATCAGATCATCCTTAATGACAAACATTATATGAATGCTATTAATAAGCATTTGCCCCATTGAACTTATTGCTGTAGCTGTTTCTTATTTGTGTTCCTTCACAAGGCACAGATGTGATATCGCATTGTTAATGATTTAACCCTTAGGCAGCTCACACTACAGGAGATATTTTATCATAATTTGAATTTGAGGAGTGTGTGTTGTGTGAGACTTGACATACCAACAAGCCAACAAAATAAACCAACAAAATAAAGTTGACTGATTATCAGCCCAGACAGGTAATCGCAGACATCATTTAGTATTTAATCTGTTTTTATTATTAGACTCAGCACTTGAACTCTGTACACGTGTGCTGCAGTTTAGTTTGGACCGTGTCGTGCAGCTTGCATTTGACTGGTAGAAATGTGGATTCGAGCAAATGAAGTAGCTCTTCAGTTTTTGTACTTAAATTTTATAATTCATTTTTTAAAATGTTATAATGCTTTAATATGAAATTGTGTTCACTGGATGTAAATTTTGAGCTAGAGTTGAATCTTTTTTTAATGTTTCACACATCTTTTTTTGTAGTAAATGAATTTTGTTGGCAAATATTGATTATTGGACTGAATACTAATAATGGACTTTGGTATCAACCCCGAAAAAAACATTTTTTGAGCCCTAGAATGACACTAGAAGTGCAGACTTTGCAAATATACCATATTACACAATTTTCTAAGCAATTATTTACCTGTTTATTTCATTTTACAGTGAATTATGCTGTAAAATACATATACCGTAGCAAGTAGTAACAAAAGTAAACAATTCTCTTTCAGTAGTTCATCTGTGACAGAGCTCTGGCATTTCATATAATCCTGTAAAAGATTAGTATAAATTATCCAAATAGCAGACAAATAGCAATGCATTAGCATAACTTGTCATGAATAATAAATGATAACATACTGACAGGGTTTTTTTTTATCATCAGATGTCATTAACACTAATCAGATTTTTGTATTTGATGTTTTTTTTATTATTTCACATGAATAACTCTGTGGGTTTTGTCTTTGTGCTTTGAGCACAGAAATAAACAAAGGTTCATGTTAATGATGCAAGTGGATGGTCCACAAGAACCACTCCACCTTCCCCTCGACAGCCTCTCTGAGTGACAGTGTAGCATGAATTATTGATGCAGGTATTTATCCATTAATGATGTCTTGGGGGATGGTGTACATATGGGGAGCATTAAGACCTTGCTAATCAATTGCCACTGCAGGAATCTCCAGGAGAAGATTTGAGACACTGGAAAGACAAATAAATTAGTGTCACTCAGACATGCTTCTGTAAGTTTCAGCTTTGCAGTATCAACAACTGGCAAAGATTTTTGCAGTGATGGATCCTTGAGTTTGATTTCTGAATGCCTCCTGATATGTCATTCATTATGATATATACAGTATTCTTACAGTTGACTCTTTTTCTGTTACTTTCATTGCCAAACTCTGTAAAATTAAACAAGCTATTTTTGTTGCAGAGCCTTTAAGACTAACATATGGGCACTCCTGGGTGGTGTTGTTTATATTGTCAGGATATTGCAAGTTCGATCCCTGGGAATGCCACAAGCCATCTGTGGCCATGAGTCCAGAGAGAGCATAATTGGCTTTGTTTTCTCCCAATTATGGCCCTCCCTCTCCCCCTCATCACTTAGTATGATGCTGGCCATTTTGGGTAACTAAGCTGATGCAACTGAATTGGCAGCTCAACTGTGCATGTGTGTTACTACATGAAGTGCTTATTTGTGTCCTTCAGGCTGAACGTTTTCATATAATAAAAGTCATGTTAGTTGAAGCCATGTCCACCCAGCCTCAGCTGTGAGCTATGGGAGGACATCATTACTGTAATGACCCTAACAAACATGTTAAAGTTTCTCCCTCTGCATCAGTTTAGTCTGAAAACTGCTGCATGCTGATTGGGTGACCATTTGTACATGTTCTTATTCTTGTGATTCTTGGGCTGTTTTGAAAGATTTCATATAGAATAGAACTGAACAGAGATTATAGTCCACGGTTTGAAAATTCAACTTAGATCACTCGTCATTAAAAACACATCATATAACCACAACACATACAGATAGAGCCTTCAGTTTCCACAGAAGAAATTATATAAAGCATTAATAAAAATAACAAAATAAGAAGAATAAAATAAAATAAAGAATTCATGGTCTCTAATACATCCAGAGCAGGGATGTCAAACTGCAGTCCTGGAGGGCCACATTCCTGCACAGTTTAGTGATATTCCTGATCAAATTCACCTGATTCAACTCAGCAGGTAATTATCAGGTTTAATTGTCGATGCACCAAACTGTACTAGACTCTCTTTGTGTGTTTGACATCCTTGGGCTATAGGATCAAAGCTGTGTATTCTTCATGATTTAATGTTTTTGAGTACATATGGATTCTTTGAGTATAGATAGATACCGGTAGATAGATTATAGTGAAGACAAGAATGGCCATGGGCATGTTGGTGATGGTCAAATTGACAAAGTCAAACTAAGACTGATGAAAGCCTTGGTCTGGCCAGTAGCTGCATATGGATGTGAAGCCTGGACATTGAAGAAAGAGGAAGAAAGACGTATTCAGGCTTTTGAGAACAAGTGCATCAGGAAGTTGCTGAAGATCTCATGGATGAAGATGATGACCACTGAGCAAGTATATGAGATGGCTAGAACTCAAAAGGAGTTACTGATGCACGTTAAATCCCACAAGTTATGTTACTTCGGTCATGTGATGAGGCAGCACATGAGAGCATTGAAGGAAGTGTTATGACTGGACTTGTGGAGGGAGTCCGAAGACGTGGAAGACCAAGAATAACCTGGATGGATAACATCAAGACATGGACTGGATTATCAGGTGCTAGCCTGCTACAAGCAACCAGAGACAGGTGGCATTGGAGAAAAGTGACTCGTCTGTGCAGCCTACCATTGTGAAGTGATGACGGCGTGTGACATGACATGACATGATAGATTATATGGATTAGGGAGAGATACATATTAAACCTTATTGTCTGTTTATTGTTTGTTTTTTGTTGCAGTTGTGTTCTGTGCTGCACCTGGTCCTGGAGTGATGTTGTTTCTTTTCAATATGTACTGTACTGTATATAGCTGCCCTTGGCTTAGTTGAATAGTGTGATGCCCTGCGCCCAGTGAGGGGGTAGGGAAGTAACCGCGACCCTGATAAGGATTAAGCAGGTGTGATAATGGATGGATGAATGGATGGATGAATGGATTTATATAGCTGACATGTCAATAAAGCTCTCCTCTCTCTTGAACTACTTATTCAACTACTTGTTGAAAATAACATTTTGGCAGATGTTTCTTAAAAAGAAGTGAGGATAGTCTCTCTGTGATGTGAATACTAACAATGCACTGAATTATATCTTGAGGTTTGTGAGCTGTACTTTTCCACTGGCTGATATAAATGGATTAATTGTGAAGTATTGCCAGCTTTGGCCTCTTTTGTCCCTTTTTTGTCCTGAGACTCATTCTGTCATCAGGCTTTTGCTTCACTCCGTCTTGTTTCCATGGTACCTGTGGCTCCCAGCCTCTCCCCACATTCCGGAGCGTTCCGGCTTCAGACGAGAAGCTCCTGTAGCTGGAGGGGCTATGAAAGCATCTCTATCTATCCAGGCCTCCAGTGAAGAGCTATTTTCAGCTCTTTTACTACTTCCATCAGCTCTGGATTTCTGCCGCTCGAGACTTTTTTTAGCGCTCTGAAAAATTTGGGCTTGCAAATTAATTACAAAAAGGCCCATGAAGCAGAAGACTGAG
>BRDA01007316.1:58921-63921 GCA_036984385.1 Crenuchus spilurus
AAAATGTTACATTTACTCAGATTAAACTTTTGATCTGTCATCTATGTTCTATTACGAATAAAATATTGACATTTGCCATCTCTACATCATTGTATACAGTTTTTATTCACAATTTGTTTAGTGTCCCAACTTTTTTGGAATCCGGTTTGTAAATATTTTGTGGTTTCAGAGGAAAACATGACAAAAGTTCTGTTTAAAAATAATGAAAACTGAACATTTATAGGGTGAGTAAAAGCTGGGAAACTTGAACATGCTCTAGTGTGACTCGCTGTGGAAAAATAACAAGTTAAAGTGGGTATTACCCAGCAGAACCTGACTTTAGCCCAGGAGCCAAGGAGTAAAAGTTCTACTCTGGTTCCTGTCTATGGCCAATGACACTGGAAAACTGTTTCATTAAAAACATCATTGTTTGCTATAACTTATTCTGTCCTTTCCTTTAAACAAACTGAAAGTGTTTCATTTTGCCATTTTCGGCCGAATAATTTCAGTTGCTGAACATTCCTAATGTGCACGCATCGTTAATTTTCAGTCACAAATCTTTTTGAATTGAAACCCATAACATGCTGTTTTTGGTGCTGCTTTGTAGATTTAATGATATTATTATGAAGACATTAAATGACCTATTGAGCTTAACTGAACTGAACTGTGCATTTTAGTGCATTTGAAGGTTCCACCTCATTGACAGTGAAAGTACTGTTGCAGTGATGATCCAGTACCATGAGTACAACTCATTTTTATAGTGTTGACAAAACTAGTGGTGTTGTTTTAAGCATGATGCTAAGTTTTGATTATTTGTAAGCTATATTAGCCTTGTACAAAATTAAAGTCATACATTTCAGACACCATGTCTTACTGATTGACTACAGAAGCATGTTCTTTTCCTTGTCTTTTAAACACTGTCTCTTTTCTCCTGCCTCCCCTCAGATGAACAGAGAGATGATGTATGCAGGCCCACCCCTGATGCGTCAGCACTCACTCGGCCCCTCTCCAACACATTCAATGCAGGGTCCCATGTCTCCCCCTACACCTCACTCCATGCCCCCATCACCTTCGCGGATCCCCTTTGGTCCTCGCGTGACCACTGGAGCCACAACCATGCCCCGGGAGAGGGCAGGACACAACCTGGTCATGCCCACTCGCTCCGCCTCGCCCTGCCCCAGTGCCATCCTGGAGCGGCGTGACGTTAAACCGGATGAAGATTTGGCTGGCAAGAGCATGTCACTGCCTGCTCGTAGTGAGGGCCTTTATGCTGACCCCTACATGCTGCAACACCCAGACATGTTGGACCATGCGTACCACCGTGGCCCTGTCCGCCCCTATGGCCCCCCAGGCACTCCCATTGATCCTGTAGAGCATCATTCACTATTCCGACAGAAGAGTAGGAAGTACACAGACAGCCAACTGCCCACTTTAGGATCCAAGACTCCACCACCATCGCCACACAGAATGGGTGAGATGAGGGTGATGGACATCCACACCACCCAGTCACAAGCTGCTGCTGCCCTGGAAAGGTCCTCACCTGTCAGGCAGTCTTTCAGGAAGGAAGCACCTGTCCCCATGGATATGGTGGTAAAGGGCCGGGGGGCCATGCCATCCCCAGTGACTCCCGATCTTCAGGCCCACAGTCCCCTGGTCCCGTCTTCTGACCCTCAGACACGGTAAGTTTGCTCTGGGTAGAAAACCAGAAGAATGAAAGAATGGGCATCCTTAACCTTGCATCCAAACAGCACCCCTATAACACTCATCATGCACTTATACATACTAACACTGAATCCATACATTCATCCACTGCATCATGATATACATACCTTTCTAACTGCATCCCAGATGTGTATGTGTACTTTTGACTACATTTGATCAGTAATGTAAAAACATCTCAGACTGTCTGCAAGACTCACACAGCTGTGAGTGGAACCTTGTGTCATTTTGGGTGACACACTAGTCTTTCATAGTCTAGTGTGAAATGTGTTCTATACACTTCACTAAGCCCATAAGCTCACTGTCAGCAACTTGTGGGAGACAACAAAACTGACCTAAAAAGCAGTGAGACTGTCCGACCTCACCCTTCTACCAAAGGAAATTGGGTGTCTGAAGCAGCAACATTTGTGGATTTTATCAGTTTTCAAACAGATGGAAATAATTATTTCTTCTTAAATTAAAAGCGTTTGTCATCATGGGAAATTCTGGATGACCCCAAACTTTTGAATGGTAATGTTTGTTACATCAACAAAGTTATATTTACATTAAACTCTGTGTTGATGTAACACGTTTTATTAGCAAGAACGTCCATTTGCTCTGAAAATGTTCAAATGTCACATAATAATGCAGTGTGACCATGTTGATTTACATAATACACTCAGTCTACTCTGCATTAGGTCATGCCTATGTGAAAGCTGATACAAGAAAGTTACAGTATAACAGATTTCAGGCTAATATCAAGGCCAGTGAGTTCACTGCAGAACTCTTGCTTCAGCAGGTAGGACCACCTGAGAAGCTCAAAACCAGCAGCCTGTCTCAAAAGAGCTTTAGTAGAGAAGAGAATTACTTGTGGTCTGCTGAGATGCTCGACAGGGTGAAACAGGCTTAGTGCCATTTGAGCCTGTAACACAAGCTGAAAAAGATTTCATACA
This sequence comes from Crenuchus spilurus, assembly GCA_036984385.1. Classification (NCBI taxonomy): domain Eukaryota; kingdom Metazoa; phylum Chordata; class Actinopteri; order Characiformes; family Crenuchidae; genus Crenuchus; species Crenuchus spilurus. The sequence continues at coordinate 61,552 of BRDA01007316.1, forward strand.
GTGAGCTGTGAAATATTGTCTGACAGCTGATTGTGGTGTTAGTCGTCTTTTCTGCATCTGTCCTGAGCTCAGTTTATATAAAAATGTGCTGGCTTTTCTGAGAACTCCAGCAGCCATTTTGCTCTGATTAAGTGTTTGGTTAGTTGGTCAAATTTAATTTCTTTTGAATAAAGGCCCAATTTTTTAATTGCGTCTTAACGTGATTCCTTTCCTGCATTTGAGATAAAGCAGGCACTCAGCTTAACAAAATCCTTGAGCTCTGCATATTTTTGCATTTTAGAATTAGAATGACAAGATAAGTGACCATTCTTAAGAGGGAGAGAGCTGGTAGTAATTCAGTCCTGATTTTAGTTTAATTGCTGTCGCACAGTATCAGGGGCAGATTTTGTGATCCTTCAAATGTTGAAGAGGAGGAGCCCGCATGACTGATTCAAGTTTGCAATGCAGGTAGAAAACAATGACTGGTCTAGAATCACAAAAAGGCTTCTTACTGATGGCGTTCTCAAACAGAACAGGAAGTTCAAGATGCAAACCAGAGGTTCTGGGAATGAATAGAAGCTCAGTCTTGCTAGGGTTGAGCTTCAGGTGGTAGGCTGTCATCCATGTAGAGATGTGACTAGATACCCAGGTGTCAGAAGGAGGGAAGGAAAGCATCAGTTGAGTGTCATCAGCATAACAGTGGTATGAAAATTCATGAGAAATTATTTCGCCAAGAGAATGAGTGTATAGTGAGAAAAGAAGAGGACCCAGTACTGAGCCTTGTGGGACACCAGTGGTGAGCCTGCATGGAGTGGATATGGACTTTCTCCATGATACCTGGTAGGACTGCCCCTCTAAATATTATCTGTACCACTTCCACGCAGAGTCAGTGATCCAGAGGTTAGAGAGGACGGACAGGAGGATCTCACGGTTGACCGTGCTGCAGACCACACAATTATTAAGATATATTTACTTAATTTATACACATTATTACAAATGTATATTCTTATAAACTTCTCTATATTTTATCTGTTGCATAACAGCCTTTCTAATAGTTGAATACAGTTGTGTCATCACAACATGAAATGGTCCAATATAAAGATGCCGGGGTGGCATTAATGAAAAAAAGATCATCTTTATTTAAAAAAAAAAATAAATAAATAAATAAATAAATATATATATATATATATATATATATATATATATATATATATATATATATATATATATATATATATATATTGGAATTAGTTAACTATCAGCACATATGGTAATTGTATTTGGGGCCCTTAGTTAATGGGGGCCCTAGGCATCTACCTACTTTTGCCTAGTACAAAGACCATCCCTGCATAATATCACACACACTTTTGGTATTGGTTGGCCAACAATATTGGGCAGTATTGTGGTGGCGTAGTTTCGATGACATCAGCCAGTAAAGTATTTAAACTATTAAAACTATTGGAACCTGTCAGATCTTTGACCCTAATAATTTATTATTTACTGGCTGTTATTATTGTGATTTTTTAGCTTGATGTTGGTCACAGAGTTATCAGTCCAGCCGTAACAAGCCCCTGGTCAGATTAGTGAGCATGTGTTTGACTTCTCTGTGCAGAGAGAGAATGAAGGCTATGGAGGAGCAGCTGGCCAGTCTGACTGGCCTCGTGCAGCATGCTCTCCTAAAGGGCCCCAGCGTTAACGGCTGCAGCAGCAGGGATCAGGCCAGGTAAGCAGGGCAGGCTGGGTGGTGTAGTTTACATGCCACAGCCTGTCCTCTAGGGAACATCATTCAGGACACTGAGTGAGTGGATTACATTACATAACTACTAACTGTCAGCATGCACTGACTCCTCACGCTAACTGGAACTGGTCATATAACTGAATGCTTCCCAGCGCTTTGGCTACTGTAGCTCAGAATGCTGTGTCGTTATGGTCAGTGTGCTGGTGTGTGTGTGTGTGTGTGTGTGTCTGTGTGTCTGTGTGTGTGATATGATGCATCTCTTGTTGTTTCAGTGACAGGTCAGTAAAGTCTGGATCACCTGTTCACAGCACATCCAGCGCAGGTGAGACTCCACCCCCGTCCCCCCACAATCACACACACACACACACACACACACATGTGCACACATGCACACGCACATACACATGCACACGTGCACACACACACACACACACACACACACACACACACACACACACACACACACACACAATTGTCATTGCTCTTTCTCTCACTGGTCCCCTTTCCTTTACTCTTTAAGTCTCTCTTTCTCTCTCTCCCTGTCTTTCAATTTTTTTCTCCATCTCTCACCTCTGTCATTTTCCTGTATTCTTTATTTTTTTCATTTATTTGTCTGTCTGACTGTCTTTCTTTCTTTTTCTTTCTTTCGACTA
>BRDA01007316.1:68921-79088 GCA_036984385.1 Crenuchus spilurus
TCAAATTCTCATGAAGTAATGATGTGTTCACAGTTATTAATCATTAGTTAATGGCTTATTAATGAAAGTTTTTATAAAGTGCCTTTTTCACATTTCACTGGCTAAAATGTATATTGTGTCAGTAATCTTAGCTGGTTATTTAGCACTGTTTGGTCAAATATTACCACTAACTCTTACAGCAAAACTAGCCTCAGTGGGTTTTCTGTGAGATGGATGAATGGATGGATAAAAGAATGGATTGACAGACAGTCCACACACTGATAGCTGTATAATTAGAGTTCTGGATGCTGTGTGAATGCAGGGGAGTTTCCAGCCTTGCAGGCACGTATGCGGTCTGTACTGCGAGTGGAGGTGGAAGCTGTGAAGTTTCTGAAAGAAGAACCACACAAGCTGGACAGCATGCTGAAGAGAGTAAAAACACTCACAGACCTGCTTAGCACCCTGCGCAGGTACGGGAAGAAAGAGTGTCTGTACATTTCTGCACTATTCACTTATGTTTGGTGTATCAATACAGCCCCAAATCACAACATTTAGTAAAGGTTCATCCTGTCTGTCATTAAATAAAAGTCAAAGGAAATAAGAAACACTCCCTTTTTTTATTTGCATGTTCCAAACATTTAGTTTTTTTGTATATTTGTGTATTTGTGTAGTAATCATAGCACAAGAACTTGATCAAGTCACAGCCATATCTGTATATACTGAATTTGTTTTTTAAAGAATTATAATCGACTGAATTCAAACATTTACACCTGTTTCCACTGCAAGCAACATTCACACACTCCCTCCCCATCCTGTCAGTTCATTTTCGGATAGTGGACAGGACAGTACGTCTCAAGTGCAGCGGCAGCTGAAGCACTAAGCAAGCTCAGACTAACCTCATGTTTGTGGTTCCAGCTGAAGCGTTTTCTAATTAAGAAAGGCTTTCTAATGAGCCTTTTACTTTCCAGCATAAATCACTTCCATTTGTCTAAGTATATGTCTTAGTTCATTTTTTTTCTTGTTCATGTTTTGTCACATGAATTTATATTAGACTAATTATTTTGTGTTTATCACCTTTGTAAAGAGTTGGAGGCAGTATATAAAGCATGTTATTATTATTATTTTATTATTGTTAATTATTATTATTATTATTATTATTATTATTAATATTAATAATAATAATATCATTATTATTATTATTATTATTATTATTATTATTATTAGTGGTGGTAGAAGAAGTTGTAGTAATCTTAAATAGGAATAAAATGTAAATCTGTATACACATATGATTAAACATGTCATTGTTGGTGTGTAGGTGTGCCACAGAGGGCTTGCTGAAACCTTTGGATTCTGCTGCATCAGCAACTTTAACTGCTACAGAAGAGGTGGAGTCAGCGCCTCTCCCTGATGTACCTGATGCAGCAAGTTTGACCCTCATTGAGTCTCAGAGTTCCTCTGTCAGATCAGAGGTGATTAACTCCAACACCATGGTCATTCACCATGTCCAGAGTTCCCCTGTACCCACTCGCCAGTCCCAGCATTCAGCAACACCCGCTTCTGCCCTGACCCAGCAGACCCGTGAGTCCAACCCCTCACCCACCAAGCAGTCAGGCAGCCCTGGACAGTTCAAAAAGCCAAGCCAGTCACAGTCTGAACATACACCAATGTCAAATACCATCAACAATGGTGTCTCCAGCAACGGTGCTCGTTATGACAGCGGAGCGTCTCAGAGCTTGTTTATTGAGGAGATTGTCAGTCAGAAGAAGGGCAAAAACAGAGCCACATCAATAGAGGTGAGTTTTGAATGAAATGTCATTTAGGCTATCCAATGGTGTAAATAACAGTACTTCACACAGTGTCTGAAGTCACATATTTTTTTAATCTTTTTACATCTTTTTTTTTTTTATTGGGAGAAAAGTTGTCAGTAGTTTATAGAACAAAATATATAAATCTGTAATATCTGTAAATAGTAAAACAAGAAAAACTGATTATTTGCAATGGTCTCTTGCAATGGGATGGCTGCTGTAAGCAGTTTGTACAACACTAATAGTGGAGCATAAGCTGCAATTAAGGGTTAATCTCATAGGTCTAGTAAAAATCTAAAGAAGCGGCCCCAAGTGGCTCAGCAGGCTAAGGCGCTGACACTATGACCAGAGGACTGTGAGTTTGAATATCGGTCATGCAGTTTACCATCAACAGCCCAAGAGAGCAAAACTGGCCGTGTTCTCTCTGGGCAGGTAGATGGCACTCTCTCACTCTATCACTCTCACATTACAATGTCCGCTGGTTTGGGCGTCTACTGATTGGTCCATTCGAAACTAGAGACCCTGCACTTTCCTCCGAGCGCGTTAGTTCCCCAGTGACGTTGTATCAGCGGTAGTTTTGAAAGAGGTGGTGGTTGCATCACACGCAGCGGAGTAGGCTTGTGCTTGTCTTCACCCTCCCAGAGTCAGGGACAGTGCAAAGTGATGGGGAGAGCCACTAATGGGTTGGGTTAATTGGCGACTGCCACATTGTGAAAAGGAGAAAATTGGCAAAAATATATAAAAAAAAAATCTAAAGAAGCAAACATGACTGATGTATTAAATTTGTGATGAGAGGAAAATGTTTTTGGCTAAACTGTTATTTGTGTTGAAACAGACCTATTATAGGCCTTTTCCACGAGATTCACTGAGATCCTCACAAAATGTCTGTGACATGTTTTTATCATCATACTAATTCTCTTCATGATGCTTCCCTGGATCAGATGCCCACCAACGACCAGCTACTGTGGCCTGCTCCAGATACCCTACTCTACTGCCTACATTGGAGTTCAAATGGACTTTCTTGCCGTTATCAATGCACCCACTATCGTCATCATTCCTGTCCCACTACTGTCACCATATCAGCTCACCTGAACTTTACAACAAGATCATATGATTATGATTTATCACACACTTAGAATTAGCAGACCAGAGGAGGATGGGTCCCCCATGTGAGTCTGGTTCCTCCCAAGGTTTCTTCCTCCAGCTCTGAGGGAGTTTTTCCTTGCCACTGTCGCCGTTGGCTTGCTCACCGGGGATTAGGGATTAATGATTTTATGTCTGTTATTGCAAACCCTGTAAAGCTGCTTTGTGACATCAGTTGTAAAAAGCGCTTTATAAATAAAATTTGATTGATTGAGTGACTAATAGATTTAAGCTTAATAGCCCTTTCTCAGCTGCTCTAAACAGCCCTGCTCAGAACAGTTGGTTTGAGTGTCTTGGACCGTCTTCCAAGAGGTTGCCCACAGAAATTCTAGCCAATGAGAATTAAGCTCTGCCACTCAGTGATTCAAGAATGAGCACCAACTCTTGGCTAACTCAGAGCTGAAGAACTGATTCTTTGCGAGTTATCTTCCCACCAGTATCTCCACTCACGCACAAGTGCCAAACTGCTCTAAACCAGATTTTCACAAAAAAGTAGTTGCATGAAAAATCTACATACAACTGGCCAGGCAGGGGTTGGTATAGACTGAGCTGCTCCACATCAAAAAAGCAGCTGAACGTTTCCTGAATGTCTTTAAAGTTCAGGAAGCTGGGGTTAGATTCTTATTTGAATTTCCTACCAGGCACTGGAGCCACCATTTAAGGTGGATAGAGACATTTCTCAGGTAAATGAATGTAACTGTGGCACCATTTAATGTGGATTTTCTGTGTAAACCCACTGAAAGAGTTTTAATAGTCCCCATTAACGTTTACATGCCTGAGCAGTAACACTTTTATTAGCAGAATACTGACTGTTCCCTGCTAGACTAGATCCTGTTCTGCTCTTTATCTTTCATCTCACCTGTTTCTCTTTTTGTCTCACTTTATTTTTCTCTAGGCCGCTGAGAGGGAGTGGGAAGAAAAGAGGCAGAATATGGGTCATTATGATGGGCCAGAGTTTCAGAGGATTCTTCAGGAAGCAGAAGCCAATATGTTGAGAGGAATACCCAACCTGGAGGTGGCAAGTGAAGATGGTATGCAGAAGCCTGTTGCAGCGCCACCTGCTGCCTTGGAGGAGTTGGTGGAAAAACCAGAGGCTTCTGCACTGTCAGCACAAGGTCAGAGTTCTGCACATGCATTAATCCCTTAATAGCAGATGATGTACTTTACAGAATGTCTGCAAAATTCTCATAAAGAGAAAGTGCAGCACACATTTTGTGTACATCATTTTCATTTTCTTTTGCATGCAGTGACTACTTTGTTGGATGTTTGTAAATGGTCACAGGATTTTTGTTTACTGTTATTGGCAATGATAAGGCTTTAGGCAACATGTTGTGACTTTTTCTGCTTTAGCTCTAATGGTGATACTCTTAACACATGAAAAGTAAAGGGCAACTATTTCATATAACAGCCTGTGACTGAATTGATTGTGTTGCAGAAGACAACCAGCCTGAGCCACCTACTTATGAGAAGCCATCTAAGATAGCCCCAGAAAAAGCCCCCAAACCTCAGCTAGATAAAGCAGCTAAACCAGCAGTGCTGGACAGGCCTCTGAAACCCAGCCTAACTGCCAAGACTAGCCTGGAGAGAGCAGTAAAGACTCAGGACAAAACAGCCAAATTCAGTCAGGCCTCAGAGAAGGCCAACAAGTCTCCACCTCCACCTCCACCCCGCAGAAACTACCCCACCACCACGGGCTTGACCACCACTCGCTCAGGAGAGGTCATCTACACCAGCAGGAAGGAACCTGGGATGCCACAGGTACAGTGTGTGTACCTATAGTCCTCTTAAAAAGAAAAATGGAAAAATCCATCCTCACTCTCTTACCATCCTTATCACTGTGTGTGGGGCAAAGCAAACTCAGGTTCTTATCCAGGCACGTTTGTCACAGCTCCAGTTGATGGGATCTTTGTATTGTTGCTGTGTTATTGTTATTGCCATATTGGATTGTGAAAGTAGACACTTTGATAAACTTTAAAAGTGAAATATAAAAAACGAAAAATGCTTTAGTTACATTTTGTTTTTAAGAATTTTGGGAGTGACATGGTTTTGTTAAAAATAAGTCACGTTTCTTTCTGTGTAAACACCAGTACATGTCCTGTTTACATCTAGACCAGGGATACTCATTGCGCGGCTCCCGAGCCACATGCGGCTCGCCTTGCTTTATTTGTGGCTCTCGTGACCGGTTACGAATGTACGCCAGCACAGCCAAAGTATTTTTAAAGCATGCTACAGAGACATATACTGTAATGCGCTTTACATCCAAGCACTTGCCCTCTCATTTTGCCTCAATTAAAGTTGGTTCCAAATCGGGGATACTGTGGAACCTGGCAACACAGGCACTGTTTCCAACAGCAGGCTGCACGAGACTCTGCTGTTGCCAGGTTCACGGTTTAACACTTATAAAAGAACTAATAAAACACTCGTGTTACCATATTATTAATGACTTTAAGATAAATAGCAATAATCATAATAAATCCCTTATAAACAAAATACTAAGTCGTACACACGTACACAGTTGTTTTGCCATTCGCTTCAAACGTGTGACAGACATATTCTGGGCTAGTTTAAGCTTCTAAAAGACGGGTTTTAGGCTGGATATTTTAGTTGGACCTGGCAACCCTGCAGCAGGGTGGCTACATGGCAGCAGTGATTCTATAAGCTAGCTAGAGCAATATATTCAGTGAGCAAAGGTTTAGTCCACAGGTGGGTTGTTTATTTTTTTACATTATTTGAGTGACTTGGGGTGATATTGTGGCTCTCTCCTTGACTTTGATCTGTCTTTTGAAAAAAAATAGTGAGGATCACTGGTCTATACCCTGATTTTACAAAAACTGTTGCTAATATTTCATATGAAGTGCATCACTGACAGTTTTCATAAAAGTAGACTGAGTCTTGTGACCTTATCACATTGCTTAGAGAATTGCAATATACTGATGTGCATCATATCACTAGATTTATTTCTAATACACAGCCCATGTAAGAATGACCAGTGAGTGTATATCAGATGCACTGTTGGTCAACAAAAGGAGCCAAATGTAAATAATACATGTTTTTATTGCTCATTTTAATATATAGGTTGTTTCACTTTACGTCTCATTTTACATGAGCATTTTATAGTTACAACAGTGAATGAAGTATTTATAATCTGAATGGCTGGTAGTTTAGGCTCAGTACATACTTAGTCTATACTGCACTGTGACTAGAAACATGACATTGGCTCCTAAGATAGACAGATAGACTGCTATGTCAGTCACAGTCAATTTGCCAAAAATATAATTGCAGGCAACAGTGTTTTCAACAGCAAAACAAACATCCCTAAAAGACATGACATTTCATGATTTTTCCAGGCTTGTTTTCAAATGATTTGACTGATGAACCTGGAAAAACATTTTTTGGACATATCTGTTGTAGCAAGCCTGGCTATTGCTCTCAAAACAATGACGGAACATATGTTACAGTGAATGTAACACGTATTAAAATAAAATATAATCCAGTATAATTATAATATGGTCAAATTTGTACTATCAGTTATTAAAATATAATCACAGCCATATTTCAATGACTGTTTATTTGCAATTAATTGTGTTCAGATAATTAATCAAATCTTATGTTTACTCTTTGGATATTAAGGAAATTCTGCAAAAACACTTTTTAACACTATATAACTCTGCAAGATTGTATTCTAGAAACAATACTTAAAGGCCTATATGTATATATATATATTAGAGAGAGAGAGAGAGAGAGAGAGCTTGAATCTATTTGGAATATTTTTAGATGTTTTTGATAGAAGCTAAAATAAGCAGAAACACGTTTTTCAGCCCATATCACATATTTGAATATTTTACAATATAACAGTTGTTACTAGGGGTGCAGGAAAAATCGCTTTAAGCTCGAATCGCGTTTCTCACATTGAACGATTCAGAATCGATTCTCGTTTTCAAAAAATAGATTTTTTTTGTGGGTGCAGATGTGCCTTCTCAGCCACCGTAGTGCTAGGCAAAACAAGGAAGCAGCGTGGGCTACGTACAGGCATGCAAGCCAAGCCGCGGACTTTGAAAGCAACCATTTGGAAACACTTTGGATTTTACTTTCAGCCCGGCCCGGGTAAGAAAGGGCTTAACGTGACTCATGTGATTTGAAGAGATTGCAATGGTAAAGTAATTCGTTTGGATTTGAAAGAATCAGAAGAAAATCGATTTGTGACCCCAAGAATCGATTCTGGATCGATTCGTTTGATTCCCAAAGATTCGCAGCCCTAGCTGTTACATTTGGCAGATGCTCTTATCCAGCTCAGCTGTCCACACTATATTTTGTCATATCGTCTATAAAACATATTTTTGCTTGAAGAATGATCTAAATGTCATCATCTACAGGAGGGTGAAGGTGAGTCTCAGCCTCAGTCTAAACCGAAGAGCCCTCCAGAGACGAAACCCAAGCCATGCACACCTCCCCCTGTCACTGCATCTGCCATCCCTGAGGAGGAGGATGAGGGAGACAAGATAATGGCTGAATTACAGGTGAGTGACATATATACCTGTGCACACACATACACTGAGATGCCAGTTTATTTTTGCCTCCTCTGCCCCATCTGTCAATGATGAGGTATCGGGAATAGAAGCCCATTTCAGTTTCACTGCTGGAATGAGAATAGTTCACATACCAAACAATATCTAGCCATCAGTGGCCCAAGTGATCAGAATCTATTTATTGATAAAAGGCAAAAATACACTCAACATCTACTTCATCCACTGGCAAGTACTATTAAATCACCACACTTAATGGATATACAGCTTTTTTATGTCACATCAAATAAAGAAATCATGGATGTGACACAAAACCATTTTTGTTTAGCGTTTAAAAATTCAGACTTATACCTCAAACAAGTGATTAAAGTGAATGGCACAGTTTACTTCCAAATCAAGAGGATGAAAAGTATGTAAGCTCTAAATATAGAGGAAATAAAATAATGGAATCATCTTTCAATCCTGCACAAGTCTACAAATGAGACCTAGTCTAGTTGAATGCAGTGCTTACTGACCGTAAAGAGTTGGACATTGTTTAAAACTGAGATTTGTCACAATCATGGATAGACCAAAGGAGGCAACAAACGTAAAGCAGTTTGTCTCAGCAATATACAAAAAACACACATTATGTTTACAGTGGTAAGAAAATGGCTGAATAAAATGACAGCCAGCACCAACTCTCAGACATTTTTAGCACTAAAAGCTTTCAGTGGACTAAAGAGAAGCAGTCATGCAGTGAGGATTGCATTATTGGATGAAAATGATATTTAGTGATGAATCTGCATTTGACACTGATGCTGGATCTTTGTTCTGGTATTGTTTTAATGAAACATACAAAGATGACTGCCTGAAGAAAACATTTGCCTCATTTATGATATAACATGCCAGTTAAAGGACATGGGGAGATGGCCGTCATTACCTCAATGCACAGGTGTACCTTCATAGTGTGGACACTTATATTCCATCAAAAAAAAATAGTTTTGGTCATGTTAAGTCATTCTTCAGGATGATAATACATCTGACTGCAGATCAAAGACTGTTAAAGCTAAAGGCATATCAACCAATGACAGCAAACAGTCTGAAAATGTGAACGTGTGTAGGGGAAATGTAACAAAATTGATCCAGTTGATTCAAGAAAATTGTGAACTAATTGATGTAGGGTATTGTTTTGTATAAGGCCAAGTAAAAAAAAATTGGTGATCATCCTTTTTCACCAAAAATGTTGGGTCGGGGGGGAGGCGTTTTTTTTTTTTTTAGATTGATGGTAGAAAAGTATGTAGCGAATATTAAAATGATGTTGAAAACTTAAATAAGCCATGTTAAACATAGATCATGTTCTTCTTGAGTGATTTACAAATTCGGAACATCGCCCCAGAAGACACAAAAGATGGCAGAAAGACTACAAAAGAAATGTCTATAAATGAAAACTATTTAATCTGACAAATGCATCCATCAACAGATTGGTTGTGAGCTCATTAAAGTCTCACAAGATGACAGAACCAGTTAGAAAAAGCCAATAGGAATGGAGTCATTATGAGATAGATATGAATGCGCATGCAATGGATGCAAAACTCACCACGGAAGACAACTCCCGGTCCGCGGTGGGTAGGGGAAATGGGGTCACCATCATGCTTCCCGTCGCTGTATTCCTGGTAAAATGCATCTAGTGTTATGTCTGCGCCAATGCTGATGCCTAGCCAAGGCTGATGCCTGCAGTGTTCTTTTAGGATGCTGGCCACTACAAAAGCCATGATTTGCATCACAAAAACAACCGGCAATTAGCATTGACAGCCACTACGGAAGTAGCGTACTGCACATGCGCGGAATTGATTTGGGATCACGTCATTGGAAGCGCGCGAAATTTGAATGATTCTAGGCCAGACTAGCGTGTTTGGCGCGTTTTTTTGCATAAAAAAATGGTCGGGGTGCTTTTTAGAGGGTCGGGCAGGGATTTTTTTTTACTTGGCCTTAGTGACGTCCTTAGAATTCAGAATATCGTAACATAATCGTGATTTATTTGTTGATTGTATCATGTTTTCCTCAACATTGACTGATTGAATATTTTTTCTATTCTTGATTTGGAAGATGTGCCATTTAAATAAAATAATTTGTTTGAGGTATGTTTCACAAAGCCATCCTTAAGTAATTCCATCATTTCTGTTTGAGCTGTAATCCACCCCTCAAACTAAAATAAATTGTGAGATGCACCTTTACAGTAGATATAGCTGATAAAATGGCCAGGACATGTACAAACCGGATTCCAAAAAAGTTGGGACACTAAACAAATTGTGAATAAAAGCTGAATGCAATGATGTGGAGATGGCAAATGTCAATATTTTATTCGTAATAGAACATAGATGACAGATCAAAAGTTTAATCTGAGTAAATGTAACATTTTAATGGAGAAATATGTTGATTCAAAATTTCACAGTGTCAACAAATCCCAAAAAAGTTGGGACAAGTAGCAAAAAGTGGCTGGAAAAAGGAATTTGAGCATATAACGAACAGCTGGAAGACCAATTAACACTAGGTCAATTAACAACATGATTGGGTATAAAAAGAGCTTCTCAGAGTGTGAGTGTCTCTCTGAAGCCAAGATGGTAAGAGGATCACCAATTCCATAATTGTTGCGCAGAAAGATAGTGCAGCAATACCAGAATGGTGTTACCCAGCGTAAAATAGCAAAGACTTTTAAGTTATCATCATCAACCGTGCAT
>BRDA01007319.1:0-16118 GCA_036984385.1 Crenuchus spilurus
AAAATATTGACATTTGCCATCTCCACATCATTGCATTCAGTTTTTATTCACAATTTGTATAGCGTCCCAACTTTTTTGGAATCTGGTTTGTAACTGGAGGGGAAGTTAGTTACTTTCTCCGTCATACAGAATTTCTTGCAATTCAGGGAAGCATGCTCAGATATGTGCAAATTTCCAGGAATGTTTTTCTTCCCGGTTTGGACAAAGACAATGTTATATCCAGACAGCAAAATTATTCAGGAAGTAGGTCTGGCACTTGTGCAGAAAAGCTCCCAGGTTGCCAGATAAATGCCTAATTAAGTCAAGCACACAACTATATTTTCAATTCAAGCATGATACATGTTTCATGTCTGTCTGTAATATGAAGTCAAGCATGTTTATTTTTTGTTTTTTTGTGGACCACTTTGTCTCTGCCCGTGGACATGTTTTCCAGACATTGGCCATGCAAGCATTTTCAATTTGTAAACCACTTTAGGTTCAAATGCAATTTGGCAGTAACATCCGTGGGCCAGCAGTTCCATAGCTTTGCCTGAGGTGATCCACATCCGTGTGCTCTCTGGGCATCAGCAGCTTTGATGAGCCCTGCAGTGGCCATGTATTTCACATTTCTGATTCAAACTTACCACTAGATGGAGACACTTACAGTAGTATTATGTGATAACAGCCATCTCAGAACTTCTTGCAATATAGTCAGATTTTCGAGGGTGGTTTAAAATAAAATGTACTCTATATGCATACAGTGTCTTCCTTAAATAGTTCAACACCTGACTCAGTATGAGTTGGATTGGTTTGAAATCCAACTGAAGAATATCTGCATTAATTTACATTCTAGGTGTCCCAGTTATGAAATACAGTCATTTTATAGGCTACATAGTTGCCCCATTTCAGGTAACTGTTTATAGATTTTACAGGGCTGTTTCCTTTCTCTTCAAGCACCATAATGTATTGGACAGTGTGCAGTGATTCCTGTTTCCTGTTAATTAAAAATATAGTTTTATCATATATGTAATATGTTTTTACCATATAAAGAATTATTAAGCTTAACTAGATGGCTGTAAATGCTGAAGGCTTCCCAGCAGAACATTGCCGCACTGTGTATAGGGCTGCCAACAGATCGCTTGAATGCGGAATTCAAAATCTGTTGTGTGCAGTCACATTGGCAGAAAGTTTAATCTAATCTTATACAGAACTGACTGTTGAAGTCCAGTGTTGACATACAGAATTTCCCTTTTTTCATTTTTTCTTAAATTTTTTATTTTTGGAAGTACTTTTGGCTTTTGGCTTATGTTCCTGTTAAATAGAAGTTAATCTGGACTGGAAATGATTTTCTGTACAAGTATGCAGGCTTAGCAGTAGCAGACAATCTAGCAGACTTAGACACAGCAAAGTTGTGAAAGATTAGTTTTCTGACATAAAGGAACACATAGAACATGGACAGTCTCTCTACCTAATGATTTATGGACATAATCATCACAATAATACCACAGAAAACCTGCACTGTATCCCTTTCTCAGCAGCTCAGTTAACCGAGCGCTTCAGTACCAGCGTGGGTTTGTGTGTGTTTTGTGTACAGAGGGCAGCGTTCACTGAGTGTGGGCTGAATGCAGCATATGGCCAGGCTCTGTGGGATGATGGAAAAATGGGCCACAGGCCCAGAGATCACTTTGCTTTCACACAAACCACTACACCCAGCTGAGTCCACTTGTGTGTTTCACTACTGTTTACACAGAAAGCTTGTCTTGACAGTGATGCGAAGCTTTCACGAAACTATACTAGTTTAGCCGAGGACATGATATGAAAAATGATGCAAGAATCAAAGCTTCAATGCGAAAAACTGTTCACTGAACTTCTTGACACCTGTTACAGTGGCCATGAATGGCATTTTTGCCTAATTTTGGGGGTCATTTCTATGCCTCTGTAATATTTTTGTTTCATAACATTGATGTGTTAAATGTTGATGGGGATGTGCAAGATCTACAAAGCTAAACACATCACATAATTTCTTCTACTTGGATGAGCAAGCTTGCTAACATTTATAAAACCTGTTTACTGTGTTTAGACTGTAATTTGTTAATCGTGGCAGATGTAGCTGATTTTAGAAAAATGATCAGAGTTGAAGGTAAAAGATCATGATCTTTAATATTTAACATGCTAACTGAATGCTGTAGTCTGCAATTTAACTTTTTATTTTATTTATTTATTTTTTTACAGTTTTTCTGAGCATTGCACAGTCTGATCTTGGGGTGAATTTGCTGGAATGTCCACTCTTGAAAACTTGGCAACAATCTTGAATGTCTTCCACTTATTTCCACTTAATAATCTTATGATCTCATTGTAGGATGATGAACTTCAGGTTGTTTGGAAATGGTCTTATAACCCCTTCCCAGAATGAATAATTACTTATGCACTTCCTCATTGGCATTGTGTTATTAACACACACCTGAATGCTCCTGACCAGTAAAGCCAAAATATTTGCTTTTATAGAGGTGGCTAATAATTCTTTATAGCACCTGGCTAATAATTATTTCTCTTAATTCCTATGGAAACAGCAAACAAGTCTGTACTTCCCACCCTACACCCGTGCATTCTGGCCTAGTTTTTGTTATATAATGGCACATTAATTAGTCATGTTGTTCATCTAAGGTTGTAATTACCTAATTTTAAGACCTTTGAAGGACCAGATTTTTATTATGTCTTGTGCAGCACATGCCCTGGGAAAAGGAGTTTGGCTCAGCACAGAGACAATGCACAGTTTGAGTGACCCAAAGTGCTTTTACTTACACAGTTAATGCAAAAGCAACCACAAAGCACCAATAATCAAAAGAACTACTAAGCCCCAAGTGAGAGCTATGGCAGGCTAAATTAGCTTTAATCCTTTAGCATTAGTCCATAAAGTCATAATCATCTTCAACCCACTGTTGCTGGTGAGGCTTATAGTGATTTTCAGACAAATAAGGGTGTCCCAAACCTCCCATTAGCTAAAAATAGTATTCTTAAAGTTCATTTTATTGAGTATGCTTCAGTATAAGTATAGCAAGTATACTACAGGCCATGTACTTTACGTGTACTAGAAAGTATGCAAATTTAATACTTTTTCAGACTAAATTGGAACATCAAGTTTATAAAAGTATACTTTAAAGTCCATTTTAAGTTTGCAAAAGTACACTTTAAAGTATACAAGTACACTCATCTATATGCTATCAATGTTCTTGGTATATTCCTCTCGTATGCTTAAAGTATACCACAAGTACACTTATCGATATACTACCATTGTACTAGTTATATACTTCGAGTCCCTATTTTTATTGTATACTTTAAGTAAACTGTTATAAACATTGGTTATTTCACTAGTTTACTTGCTATACTTTAAGTTTGCTTGACATTACTTGTAGTTTACTATTTATATTCTGGAAATATACTCCAGTATTGTTAAAGTTTACTCTACTTTAAAGTTTACTTTAGTAAAAGGAAAACAGAAAATTGTGAAATACTAAATGAAAATGTCAGAGGTTTGGGTCATCCCCCGGTGCAAACAAGTATAAAAATGTCATATAGGCTTGCCATTGAAAAGTTGTGTGGAAATCTAAGCAACTGCTTTTGGTCTTACACAACTCCGTTGACCAAAAAAACAGTTGCATCACAGTCAAAACTATGACAGACTAAAGAAGAGATATAATAGTACTGCATGCTTGAAAGATGATACATTTTGTTTAATTAATGACTTGGCTATTTTTAAACAAACATGTTCACATCAAACCACTGCTTTTTGTTTATGTGGAAAACTATGTTGTGTTTTAGTTGAGGTACTTAGTAAATCAGACAGGTTTGTATGTAAAAATCCACAAATCAGTGTAAAAAGTACTTTCCTATATGTTGTTAAAAAACTGAAACTGTTAATGCTGTCTGGCCTGACATGATCAAAACAAAATGTGTTCTTGTTGAAACAGCTGACACTCTGTACATAACGCCATTGCCAAACCCTTATGAAAGGGACTAGCTGAATAAAGTCAAGTCAAAAGTTTTTCTGTTTATCTGTATGATTTTAAGGTACATAAAAATAATGCAATTGAGTGCACATACTACATACTGTAAAGTTTTAAACTCCAGCATTATTAATATATAAATTAATTGTTAAGCATGAGTCAATGACAACCTTATTATGCACTTGGAGCAAGATATAATAAGTATGAGTACTTTGTGGCAGAAAGACGTAAAATGTATACTAAAATGTAAGTTTTAGAATTAAAGTATAAGTCTTAGGCTTTTTATACTTTTCAGTATAAGACAATTATACTTCACTATACTATTCTTAAGTATATAAAATAGTTTATAAAAAGTCACCTTCAAGTATACTTTCTCAGTTTTAGTAAAAAATAAGTATACTCATTGTACACTTGAATAAACTTTTTCCTAGCAACCACTCCGAACTCTTCCTGAGGTACTTAACTGCCCCCTCCCATTCCTCAAAGAAGCAGATTTTCCCCACTTTCTTCTGGGAGAGAACCATTTGGTTCCATCAGATTTGGAGGTGCTGATCTTCATTCCAGCCAATGCACACTCAGCTGCAAAGCTTTGAAGATCCATTTCAATGCTGGCAAAAGGATGTCATCTGCAAATAAATAAGATGTCACTGCTAATCCCGTGTACTGGACACCTATCTATCCCTGGCTGCACCTTGATATCCTGTCCATGAATACGACAAACAGGTCCATAAGGCATTTTAGCCCTGCCTCTGTGTCAGTTCAGGATTGTAAGATCTAGCTCAAATCTTTGTGTGTGTGTGGGTGTGTGTACAGAGCCCTTTATAGTCGTCCTTAGAACTCCTCCTCTAGTCATCCACAGGTGTTCAGCCTTAGGTTGGTGTTCCAGGGCCAGGTGGGGGATTAGTTCATTGTCCACTACCTCACAGCTACAACTGATATGTAAAACCAAAGAATTCAAAGAGGTGTACATTTACATGACTATAAGGTTGTCATGCATAGCTGATCAATCCTGAAAAAGTTTAGGAAGAAAAGAATTTGCATTGATTGTCAATCACTTATCTCACCTGATCAAGGCCATGTGGACTGAATCATCATGCCTTCACATACTTAATCACATCTTTCAACCACTCTACTTTGAAGGCAGCACCTCACTTGAATGGATTCCTAGATAACAGAAAGTTAAGAACATCTAGTAAATGTAGCCTTTTAACGTTACAGAAATGTTCCCGGAACATTCGGAAAATGTGATCCAATAATGTTCTGCATTACATTTTGGAACGTTTCTCAGAACGTTCTCAGTTAAATACTAGAAATAACAATGTTTGAAGTAACATCAGCGAGACGTTTTTATTGGTTGTGAATATCATGACGTCAGCCCATTTGAGCAGGAGAAAGAGGGATGAGTCAGCAGTTTTTTTGAGCTGGAGGACTTAGCTTAGCTAGTCTCATAGCTGTTGCTCTGCTAGTTAAGCTATCTGATGATGATTGTTACACTTATATAGCATCTTTCTCAAACCCAAGGACGCTTTACAATCAACACACTCCATTTACACACACTCAACCACACACACCGGTGAGAAGCGGCAGCCAATTGTGCACAGCGTACTCTCAACCGGAAGCGACCGTCCACCTGGAGGACTGCATCAAGCACTAGGGCATCACCCAGGACAGAGTGCCAACCATATCTGGGCATACATACATACATACATTCATACACAGACATACACATTCATACACACTAGGGTAATTTTTTTTTTAGAGTAGCCAATTCACCTGATCTCCATGTTTTTGGACTGTGGGAGGAAACCGGAGTCCCCGGAGGAAACCCATGCGGACACGGGGAGAACATGAAAACTCCGCTCAGATGCGGATTCAAACCCAAGACCTCAGCGCTGAGAGGCGAACGTGCTAACCACTAAGCATTAATTGCTGAACTTTCGCTAAAGCTTCCATTTTCAGGACTTTCTTGAACATATGTCAGCAATGAAATTAGAGTTACATTTCTACGAATTGTATGTAATGTAATAAACATAATTCACCATATCAAACAAAACCTTAGCAAAGGTAAATACCAAAGGTGGTTCACTCAAAAATCACATTTCTACAATTTTCAGTACTAAACTGTACAGATGGCAGTCAGCCAAAGCATGAGTCCAAATTTTGCTTATTTAGTATAGAACTGGAGCTGTGAGTGTTTTATCAATGTCAACCCCAAAATCTGGACTCTAAACATGCTTCTGCTGATCTGTTATATCTGGACTGAGTAGTAAAAGGATGATAATGAAATCATTTTGCTAGGAATACATTATTTCTGATTAATTCGTTGTTATAAAAATCTCCTCCATAGTCACCACTTAAAGAAGTCTCTTTCTGAACATTTCCAGGATTAAGGTCTTTGAGTACACTCTTTGTGCTTCCACAACACCTGTGCAGGTGAGAATGGAAATGCATAAACAGGCCAGTGGGTGTGGCTGCAGTAAGTCATGTGAAAAGGCCCTGAGAAAATCCTTGCTGCAGGGGAAAAAAGAGAGAGTGTGAGAGGAGGAACATTACCTTTGAAACAACCATGACTCACCTGTTCATAAGAGCACCATTTAGGCCATAAGGTGCAGTCATATCACAGCACTCCTGAGAGACGTTCTGCACACCACAACAACGCTCGCCAACTCTGACGATAGTAAGTGAACACTTTGGCCTATATTACAGGATAGATAAACTAAAAAATATATATCTTTATAAATTATGTATATATAAGCGTTGCTCAGTCTATGATCACCATGGAATCATCTCTATAATTTACTTCTGCCACTATGCATTGATAGGTAATGTTCTGACACAGAAAGAAAAAAATAATGCTAGAACTTTCTACCTCTGCGTACATGGAGGTTTATGAGTTGGGGCCATTTTTTTTTGCTGCCAATGTCAACATAGACACAACAGCATACACTGGTGTGATGTACAAAGATCACATCAGATTAGCGTAAAGGAAAGCAGAATTTATGAGCTCATGAATTATAAACTCTGTAAGTCTGGATATTTGAAGATTACAAAAACAACCTAAAAGCGGTCCATTTTAAAAGCACTTTATTTATTTATTTATTTATTAAGTCATTACCAGCTGTAGTATATTAAAAGTTGTCTTTCTTCACGTTTCCATGTTATCCACTCCTTTTCTTGCCTTCTCTTACCTGCCAATACATTATGATTACCAACATTATTTTTGTCTTTTATTTTGACTCTTGATGACTTACATTCTTTTGGCTTTGATCTATTTATATTCTGTTTAAAAATGTTAAACATTCCTACATATGTTTTGGTGTATGTTTCCCAGAGGAAAACTTTATTTCTCAAATGTTGCTCTTTGAAGGCCCAGGAGACTTACTGGAGATTTTTCAAATAAATATTATGAGGCAAAAAGGAGACACGAGATACTTTTGATTGAGAAAAAACAATAAATAATTACAAGAATACACATTCATGCATACACATACATATATTAAGGGATCAATAAAGTATATCTGCATCTGTATACACACACATACACTACCAGTCAGAAGTTTGGACACACCTTCTGAACGTTCAGTGGTTGTTCATTGTTTAAAAATGGTCTGCATTGTAGACTAATACTAAAGACATCTAAACTATGAAGAAATACATATGAAATTATTTAGTAAGCAATAAAGTTTTAACAAACCAGGACATGTCTTATATTTTAGATTTTTCAAAGTATGCACCTCTTGCGTAAATGGCAGCTTTCTTGACATTTTCTTAGTCAGCTTTATGAGTTTAACTCATTAAGAGTTAATGACTTGCATTTCTTGCCCTCTTAAAGTGTTTGAGACATAAGTTGTGTGCCTACTTTGAATAATCTAAAATCTAAAATATGTTTTGGTTTGTTTAACATTTTTAAGTTTACTACATGGTTCATCGTGTGTTCCTACAAATTCTGGATGACTTCCGCATTAATTTAGAATGTAGGAAAGAAATTAAAAAAATAAAAACATTTGATGAAATGTGTACAAATATTTGACTGGTACTGTACATACACAAAAATACCTACATACATATACAGTATATATTGTACATAGACATATATATATACATATGTACATAAACATACACATACATATGTACAATTCAACTGAGATCTCAAGAGGCAAAACATGACATCACTGAAATATTTTCTCAGGGGAAATTCCTGAAAAGTAGGAGTCTCATCCCCCCCCCCATTTTGACCTCCTTACATGTTAAGATGTCCCTTTGATTTTTTCTGTGCTGTATCTGTACACTACCAGCAGATTTGGTCTCCATACAGAAGTAATACAAACTACACTGCAGTACAGAAAACAGCAGCTTCAGCACTGAAGGAGGGCAGAAATGTTTTACTTGACACATAGGTCTGAAATCACAGGTATAACTCCTGGGAAAAGCATAGGAGTCTGTGCTGTTTTTGCGGGGGGATCTTTTGCTGCTCTGGATAAAGTTGTTAATGTTCTCCACCACTGAGCCAGCAGCCAGTAATGAGAAGCTACAGATTTATTTGTTTATTTCTTGCTTCTCAAAATGAGGTCACATAGCACATTCTGTACTTTTCCTCCCATGTGAGAATAAATTATATTGCAACGTATTAATACTCAGTCTTATGCAAAGGTTTGTGCACCCCTGAGTAGTTTGCTGACATCAACTCTACAGGAAACAAATGAAAATCTTTTCTGCACATTTAGTGCAAAGTTTCTATTAATTTTATGAATTTATCATATTGGGAAAAGTATAAAACATACAATATGTGCCATATCTTCTACACATGGCACATGTTATGTTTTATTTACCTCCATTATGTTAAATTATGTTAAATTCAGTATATAAAGAGTTCTCTGTAGAGGATGTTACAATATTTTTCACTTCAAAATCAATAAAACATAAAATGAGCAGGTGTGCCCAAACTTTGTACTGGGTGCTCACTGGCCTGGAAGCATTTTTGGGATTGATATATAATATAGTGCTTCTGTTCAGAAGACAGAAGTCTGTTGGTTAGAGACTCTAAACATACTTATTCTGTTATTTAATCCATGCACAGCTGGCCTAACTCCTCCAGATGTTGTAGTTGTTTGAGGAAGACCCCTGATCTTAATCCTCCATTCATCAACTCCAACAACTACTCCATACTGTACAAATGACCTCTTTCACTTTATTTAATTCAGTGTTTCATTTTTAACTTAAACCTGAGTGTGATATATGTAATATTCATTGGATATTATACATTCAATATATATACTACATTTGGTTAGTCATTAGATAGTTTTGTTGAAGTGAAAATAAATTAACAAACCATTTACAGTGACATTTTGATTACACAATTATTTGCTGAATTATTTTTACTATATTTAAAACCATGTTATTTTTTAAATTGTATTTATAGGATTTTCAGAATATATGTCAGATAAGCAAAATGTTTTTTTAGAGACTTGCATGTTAGCAGAAAATGTGATTTATGATTTATAGTATAATAACATACCATTTACTGCACAAGACAAAAAATTGTTGATTTTACAAATCCCTTATTCAGGCTGCACAGCACTGAAGGGATATTATGTAGATTCATTGTCCAACTCAGATTGCCACAAGAGGGCTCCATTAAGCAGGACACAAGCTGAATGTTCAGTTTTATTTCCAGTTATAAATTTTTTACATTTTTTTTTTTTTAATCTGCAACATTGTTTATTTGAAGCAGAATCTTTAATTGGCAGCTCAAAAATAGGCATAAATGAACAAGTTATGTAGAAAGAAGAGGGTTTCAGACTCCCTTTTGTGTGAATCTTATAGAAGAACAAAGTTATAAAGCCTTGAATGGAAGGAACAGCCACTGGACTTAAAAGGTTAATAATAATAACAAGTTCAGCAAGTACACAAAAATTGTGCAGATCTGTTTTCACATTCAATACTCACATTGTTCCTATGTTAACTAGTCTCCACTCAATGAAATGTGCAGTTTGAAGAGAGTTTCTATAAAACTGCATTAAAGTTACCATAGACAGACATTTGAAATCAAAATGCTGGTTAAAATATTAGTTTAACCAAAAATGTAAGGATAGGAAGTGACACAAGTGTTCACATAGACCCTGAATTAAAGGACACAGATGCTTAAAGGAATTGAAAGGCTGAGCAGTGAGATGTGTGTGAACAGTCTAATGAGATTATATAACACTGTTTTGCCTTCCTGCAACCTTTCTGTTAGTCTGGATTATGAACATTAACACGGGCTGATTTTGATTCTCAATCCCCGGCAGACAGCATCTATAATTCAGCCTCCAGTATCACAAAGAGAGCACGAACAATCTGCATTTCAGTGCAGCTTCCTGCTGGGATTCAGGACTGAAGTGTCTGTATTTTGATGAAATATTTTCACTATTTATCACAAAGGAATTAAAGAATAAGGATAATATTCATCAGTAATATTAAAATCTTACTTTTATATATATATATATATATATACAGTGGCATGCAAAAGTTTGGGCACCCCTGTTAAAATACCAGGTTTTTGTCATTTAAAATATCAGCCCAAGATGAATAATTTCAGAACTTTTTATTAAAAGCAAAATTAAAATTCTGAAATAATTAATCTTGCTCTGATTTTATAAATGACAGAAACCTGGGATTTTAACAGGAGTGCCCAAATGTATGCATGCCACTGTATATATCTAATGAAAGTGCACTAGTAGTTCTCTGGAGTGATGCCATAGGACAGGACTTGGGAGATTAGATCAGCTTGCTGGTTTCTCTGCTCAGACACAAAAAACTAAAGCTGTTAATTACCTGCTGAGATGGAGATGTGCTTAAATGACCACTTTTAGTGAACGTTTCAGTGGATGGTTGTTTAAAGCAGTGAAACTGCCTAATTGAAAGGTTACTTTAAAGAACCCAAATGAGTTATTCTGTGGTAATAAAGCCAAATTTTGGGCCTGGACATCTACCACCCTGCAGAGGTCAACTCCAATGTTAATCTAACACACCTGATCCAGGTAATGAAGGCCTTCAGGGTCACCCAGATACGTGGGGTCTGAACTCTTCATGGTGATAGATCACCAGGACCGGGTCTGTGGTATCCCTCCTAATAAAGCTTTTGATTAGAATATAGATGAAACTGTCGTTCCATGTTTCTCTCTCTCTTTCCTTCTATCTCTCTCATCCTCTTCATAGATGTGCCAATCAGAGATTTCCTCTCATTACCTCTGACCATCAGCCAGCTGCTGCTATGTGTCTTGTCACCATCTCACAGCGAGTAGAGAAAATAAATAAATAAATGAAACGAACAGAATTCATCTCAGTCCCATTGAGCAATGCTGTTGCCATAGCAACAGGAGGAGAGTGATGGTGGGAGAGGGCAATCGAGCATTGGAGTCTGTGAGAGGAAACAGGAGTGAGAGAGTCCTGTGGTGTGTGTACTCTGCCACAGAAGGTGTTTTGGGCTGGTTTGATGTGATATCGGCACTCCAGTCCAGAAAACTGTGCTTCATTGACATCCATGCAGACCTGAATTTCTCTATTTTTTTCTCTCTCTCTGTACTCTCAGACGAGTGAAGCAGTGATAGTGGTACTGTAACTGTATCTCTGTTCTCCACATCCTTCCATCATCACTGTGCTCAGCCCCTTCGCCCCCCATTACTGTACTGCACACAAACACCCTCCCAGCACTCTCTCTCTCTCTCTCTCTCTCTCTCTCTCACATACACACACACTCACACACACACATACACACACACACACACACACACAAACTCCCTCTGGGCCAGGGATTTGAAGATGCGTGAGCACGGTGGGTTTGTAATCAGATGAAAGAGGAGATTATCCTGAGGCTCCATCCTCCATCCTTTCTGCTGCTGGAGAAGAAACATTAGAGGAGCAAAGGGGGAGGAGACTACAGGCTGGAATGGGTGGGGTCTGATGGACTGAGTAAGGAAAGGAGGGGGAGGAAAGAGAAGGGGTTCACCTGTAGATGTGTGTGTGTGTGTGTGTGGAAGGAGACACCACTGCCTGCCTGCTTGTCCCCTTTCAAGGTCCTGCATGCACCGACGCTGGGATGACTGCAAGTCGACAATAAAGAGAGGAAGACAGAGGGAGAGGGCGGCCAGGGAAAGGCTGTAGAGAGCAAAGGATCAAGAAAAAGGAGAAATCAAGCTCCATCTGATTCAACTCAGGGTAAGAATAAATGGATTACATATGACTCACTGCAATATGCAATACATGAACAGGTATGTGCATTATGTTTTATATAAAACATGAACTATATGAATGCAATCGTGTAGTAGAAAGGCTCAGTGCAACAGTGAAATATGAGTTATTATGGAAGACAACTGATTTTCTGATATCTCTGCATTTGTGTGTGAACATGCATGAAGGGACCTTCCCTTGTGTATTTTTAGCCGTTATGGAAGAATAATGCATGCAGGCCCTGAGTAAGTGTGTTTAACAGGCAGTACCTTCTCTCTCTCTCTCTCGCTCTCTCTCTCTCTCTCTCTCTCTCTCTCTCTTCTCTTTCTCTCTCTCTTTCTCTCTCTTTCTCTCTTTCTCTTTCTCTCTTTCTTTCTCTCTCTCTCTCTCTCTTTCTCTCTCTCTCTCTCTCTCTCTTTCTCTCTCTCTCTCTCTCTCTCTCTCTCTCTTTCTCTCTCTCTGCAGAAACACATTAAAGTAGATGAGAGCAATCTTTAAAAAATACAGTAAAATTCATTAAATGTCCATTTACATTAGATAGATAGATAGATAGATAGATAGATAGATAGATAGATAGATAGATAGATAGATAGATAGATAGATAGATAGATTTTAAAGAAATAATACAAGTGTTAGCATTTGAGTTTAACATTATGTTGGGTCACTTTATACCAATGAGGTTTTGCATATCCAAGCTTGTGTAAATGTGTTAATGTTAAGTTTACTGACCTCAGAAACAGCCCACACACTAAGTCAGTTGATTCTCATTGAATTACAACAGCACCCGGGGCTGTATGTAGGTGGTTAATGGTTCTCCTCACCGCTAACTAAGCACATGTGAAACAGCAGCGGTATCTGATACCTCTATATTTAGCTGTTTAGGAATGCTGATGCTGAAAACAAAGCTCTTAACAAATACAAGAACTAATCACAGAGAATGTGACACTGGATGATAACAGATTCTCAAGTGTTTCCTGATGTTGTTCCTTTGCTTGGTCATAACAGCAAAGAAATTCTTTAAAGATCAGATTAATCAAAATAATTGAATGCTATTGTCTGGGCAGTTTTATTTGCTTTAATATCCTGTTGAATATAATTAATACAGAGCATAGTGAAGGTTTATTAAGTCATATTCAAGATATGCAATCAATGCCTCTTGTGCAAAAGTTTAGACACCCCAGGGCAAATAAAAGGTATCCTCAGAGAACAAACTGTTATGAAAAAAAAAAAAAAAAATGTTATTTTAGTGTCCAATTTCTGTGTATTTGCAGAATTTAACCTATTGAATAAATGAAAACCTAAAATGCAACACAAATCAAAACAAGTCTGTAATGTGGAAAGTGCAAATTAAGAAACATGGTGTTTCCTACATTGACTTTTACTTTAATTTGTTTGCAAACAGTATGAACCCAAGATATTTCATGTTTTGTCTGGTCAACTTCGTTTAATTTGTTAATATACATCCATTCCTGCATTTTAGACCTGTACCACATTCCAAAAATTGGGGCAATTTAGGTCTAGCAATGAAGAAAATTAAGTGATGTTATTTCAAATAGGTGATGTCAACAGGTGATTGTAATCAGGATTTGGTACAAAAGCAGTATCCACAGTAGGGTCCACACAGAGAGTTTGAGGAGCAAAGATGGACAGAGGATCTCCAGTTTGTACACAAATGTCTGAGAAAATTACTGAAATGTTTAACATCAATGATCCTCAAAGAAAGGTTAGAAAGGCTTTGCATATTTCTTCACTACAGTGCACAATATCACGAAATGATTCAAGGAATCTGGAGGAATTTCACTGCATAAAGGGCAAGGACACAAGCCTAAGTTGAAAACCTGTGATCTCTGATCCTTCAGATGGCACTGCATCTAGAAGAGTCATTCATCAACAGCAGATATAAACATATTGACAAGAGATAACTTTGCCAAACATTTGTCCAGCACTACAATAGAGTTACATTCACAAATGCCACTTAACTTCTTTTTTACACAATAAAGTGTTATGATGTTAACCATGCACAGAAGCGATGTTGACTTTTTTGGGCTCAGAGGCATCTGGGATGGACCATCACACAGTGGAAACCTGTACTGTGGTCAGACCAGTCAGTATTCCAGATCTATTTCAGAAGAAATGGATGCAAAGACCATTGGACCAAAGATGAGGACAATCCAGACTGTTTGATCTGTCATTATATGGGTCTGTAATGGTCTGGGGTTGTGTCAGTGCTCTTGGTGTAAAGCTCATTTACACTCTCAAAAAAACTGAGATTTTAGATCAAGTTATGCTGCCTTCAAGACCATATCTTTTCTAGGGACATTCATGTTTTCAATAAGACAATGCAAAAGCACATGCTGCACACATTACAAAGGCATGTCTGTGATAGAAGTGGGTACCGGTACTGGACTGGCCTGGCCTGGCCTGTGTGCAATTTTGAACTGTCCCCAGTAAATACTGTTGGAGAATTTAAAAATGACAACCCTGTACTGTTGTACACCTTAAGATTGAGAATGAGACAAAATAACACCTGAAACACTTCATCACTTGCAATTCTTGGTGCTCAACTTTTTTTGGAATGTGTTACAAACATGAAATGCAGGAATGGCTGTATATTAACAAATGAAATGAAGTTGACCAGACATTACATGAAATATCTTTAGTTCATACTGTCTGTAATCAAATAAAAGACAAAAGTAAGAAATGCTGCATTAAAAAATATACCTTTTATTTATGATCATTTTAATATTTCCCATACTGTCCAACTTTTTTTCATTGTGGGTTGTATTTAATAATCCATAAATGTTGCACAGGCCATAGTTTTGTAACATAATTTTACTTTACTTATGTAACTTTGGTTGTTATTTAAAAGAACATTTGGTGCAACTGTATCTTCTCTTATGCATTTCTTATTAATCCTGTGAAGAGTTCACAGGATTAGGCTAAGCCTAGCACAGGACATGAAAACCTACACCCTTAAAAATAACAGTGCTACAAATGGTTCTTTCAGTGATGCCATAGAAAAACAATTTTTGGTTTCCTAAAGAACGTTTTGTATGAAAAAGAAATGTGAGCATAAAGAACCTTTTAAAGTCTGACATGATGTAATGGTTCTTTATCAGTGTAAAGGTTCATCACACTCAGTCTCTGAATTATGTAATAGAAGAACCACTTTCTATATCAAATAACCTTTTGTAGCAACTTCATTTTTAAGAGTAGTGACCAAGAAGACATACCAAAGACTAAATGCAAGATTATTTTCATTCTTAGGATTATTTCAGAAGTGTCAGACATATAAACATATAATTTATACTGTACTTATTTTTTATTAAATTAATATAAGATTATCTTGTTTAATATACATGATCAATCTATGGCACAATACTCTACCTGTGTGTACATCTGTGCCGTCATGTTAGAACCATGTAATCCTGAATTTCAGGAGAAGCTAATCCAGAGCGTAATCTTATTTCTCTTAATCTTGGTCCACTATTGGAAATCACTTATAATTTGTACATTCATTGTCTGCCTATAAATAAATTTGGGGACAAATCGACTGACCTTGTAGAGTGGAAACCTTTTAATTGGGAAATTCAAGTGAATCCAATTACTTTTCAGTAAATCTAATAAATGCATATTTCAGCTTTGTTTGTGTTTTGTCAGATTTTCCAGGTTTAAATGAATCTCAATTTTAAAAACAATTTCCTTTTAACTTTAATCTTAATTTTAAAAAAAGTATTCATAATTTTTAACCTAATAGAGTTATAATTAAAACATGCAACACATTAAATTGATGCTTTTATTTTGTCCAAATACATGCATTTGTGTCTTCTGGGACTAAAATCACTCAACTGTTCTTTACTGGGTAAGGCATATTTTTGCATTGATCCATTTCTAACACTCCTGATCTAATGAATCAGCTAATTAATT
>BRDA01007321.1:0-13195 GCA_036984385.1 Crenuchus spilurus
TCTCACGCTCCATTCTTCCCTCACTCGTGAACAAGATCCCGAGATACTTGAACTCCTCCACTTGAGGCAAGACTTCTCCACCCACCTGGAGAGGGTGGTGGTATATATATATATATATATATAAATATATAAATAAATCTGAAAACACAAACAGTAAAGCAATATGGCGGACATTCGGCTGCACTCGGGTGATGACGCAAAATCCGGGGGTTTCCGAACAAGCAGAAAACGTCACTGGGTAGACGTTCGGGTGCGGTACTTGAGAAAGTCACCCCTGCGACGTTTTTGTGTGAGACTGCCCTGAATCTAGCTGTCTTGAGCTTCTCAGTCACAGCTACTGTATCAGGGCAGTTTCAGGGGAGTGTGCAG
Source organism: Crenuchus spilurus (assembly GCA_036984385.1). NCBI lineage: Eukaryota > Metazoa > Chordata > Actinopteri > Characiformes > Crenuchidae > Crenuchus > Crenuchus spilurus. The sequence goes on from BRDA01007321.1 coordinate 370, forward strand.
GTTTGAAGGCAGGCCGGTAGGGGTCTTGGAGCTGGTTCTGGGAGAGGAAAATCAACAGCTGGTTATACACAGCATGTTCAAGAATTTTTGAGAGAAAAGACAAGAGCGATACTGGTCTGTAGTTGCTGACATCAGACCTATTCAGCGTAGCTTTGTATACTGTATACTCTATACTTTGTTAGCCTCTTTTCAGTCTGTTGTTCAGTGGTCAGGATTCCCACAGTACAGGTATTATTTGGTGATAGATCATTCTCAGCTCTGCAGTGACAATGACATGGTGGTGGTTTGTTATAGTGTACTGCAGGGAGGCTAACAAAGTTCACTGAAAACCAAATGGACTACAGTCTGTAGCTGTAAAAATACAAAGTGTGTCTGTTTGAGCAGTAGAGCTGATAAAGTAAGCAATGAGTTTAGATACACAGAGGTCATGATATTCTGATATGTGTGTGTGTGTGTGTGTGTGTGTTCAGTGGAGCTGACAGTGACAGTACATGCAGTATATTATAAGCCTGGCTTATAATATACAAACAAAAACACACATATAGAACAAATATAGAACAAAAAGTTATGTTATGTCATTGAAAAAGTCCAGCGGTGAGCCAAGCAGTTTTTCGAAATCTGACCAAACTCCACGTGTAGCCCCTGCCTGTCCACAAAAACTCATCTGTCTCCACACTGGACACAATTGGACATTGCACTGGCCCCAGGGGTGTTTCTCATGAGGTCATTCCTGATTGGCTGAGGCTGGGAGGCATCTTTGCTTCACAGCCAATAGGAGCAGAAGGGGGGTCCCTGGTGGTGCCGGTTATTTATTCACCGGATGGGAGGTTTCCATGCATGGACTTGGCAGCCACTTCTATTGGACAGAACACAAACTCCCCACAGAAAGACATCTGTAGCCTGGCTCATTAGCTGCTCTCATACACTCCATCTGCTGACTGGGGCTGCTGTTGTTTTTCCACATGCCACAACAGCTGGAGCTAAAGGCAGTCATGGCGACGTAGCAGAAGATCAGAGAGAAGACTGATGAACGTCAGATAGTTATGTGACAATCATAATCTGTACTGAACATTCTGTTAACTTGATTTTCAAAACTTAACTATTTAAATAACTGTTGGAAGGCAATTTCAGTCATTTGAGCAACATTTACAGAAAACATGATGAAACACACTTATAATAGAAGCCACTGGTGCATCTGAAGATCTGGGATATATAAGAGCACTTGAGCCTTGCAGACATGATGGATGCTGAAGCACACACTGGACTACCATTCTAGCACATCCCCCCACAGCCCAGCCAATTATTTTACATTTCAAACCACTTTAACTCCCAACATCTCCCCACACACACTGATTGTTTATTTCAGCATCTCAGCAGTCCTGAATCATAGAAAATGACCTTTTGCCCGCCTACTCCAGGAGTCATATCTTCTCTCGGTCATTGACCTCTATAGCCTTCTTACTCACAAAACCCTGTTGACCCTTATTTACTCTTATCTCTTACCAAATCTGAGAATCATGACATTTTGCATACATCCATAACATACAGTCTGAAAAATAAAGGTGCAAAAACAATGTTCACAGAACTTCCTCATAAAGTAAAAACTCAACACCAGTCCTGGGATCTTTTATCTTTACGATCATTCAGCACTACACCAGTATGAGTCCTTGGGCTAGAATCCTAACTCTACATTCACCTACAAATGTAACATGATTGTAATTGTATGTCATTTTGGATTGGTACCACATACCTGAAAGACCCTGGTACTGACACAACCCAATGCTATGACAGACCCTGGCTTTTGGATCCCAGATACCCACTGAAGTCCATGTCTTCTCAACATGGTTACTATAAGGCTTCTTTTTTTGCACAGTTACACTTTTTTTTTAATTGCCATTTTTTATCCCCTTCCCAATGTAGTAATAGCCAATTAACCCATCTCATCCATTAGGACTCTCCTCATCACTTTTGCAGTGTCCCTGACTCTAGGAGGATGAAGTCAAGCACAAGCCTCCTGCGTGTGATGCTACCACTGGTGCACCGTCACTGGGGAGCCAACACGCTCAGAGGAAAGCGCAGGAATCCCAGATCCGAATGGACCAATCAGTAGACACCTGAGCCAGTGGACATGTGAAAGTGATAGAAGAAAGAGCTCCATCTACCCACCCAGAGAGAGCACTGCCAGTTTTTGCTCTCTTAGGCCCTGGCTGCTGATGGCAAACGGATGATCCAAACTCATGATCTTCTGGTCATAGTGTCAGCGTCTTAGCCTGTGGAGCCACTCGGAGCCTACAGTTAACTTTAAGTGGTATTTATGAATGTAACTTTGTATTGTAGTTCTTGACAAAATAATCTTTTGCTCATGTGGTTGTGTTAGCTATTGATGAATGATGGTTCTTGGTCTGAGGGATCAGAGATCACAGGTGTTCAATCTAAGCTTCCACCCTCACCCTTTATGCACTGAAATTCCTCCAGATTCCTTGAATCATTTAATGATACTGTGCACTGCAGAAGAGAACTATGCAAACCTCCTTCAGTGGTTCTTTGAGGACTATTGTTTTTAAACATTGTAATACTTTTCTCACACATTTGTTGACAGAATGCCCACCTTTGTTTCTCAAAGACGCAAATGTTCATACAGTTACTGGATACTGCTTTTGTACCAAATTAAGTTAAGCTGCCAGTAATGTTACACTTGATGAAAACCTGCAGCACAAATATTTATTGTTAGGGGTGTCCCGATCCGATATTGATATCGGATACAGGTCCGATAACAGCCATAAAAACATTATCGGATTTTATCGGCCAGCATAAAAAATCTCCGATAAAAGCGCTCCGATATAAGGAGTCAAATCCAGTAGTCTGCTTACTCCACTCCAGCCGCGAATGGATCCAGCATGCAGACCCCACGTGATCACAACAACAGCGGGCTAACGTAGCCAAAAAGAGCAGCGATGTCGGCAGGGTTCTAAATTAACACCCGCCAACCCGCCAAATGCGGGTAAAAAATAATTTTGGCGGGTGTTAATAAAAACGTACTTGCCAATTTGGCCAGTGATGCAAGAGGCATTACATGCATGATACATAAGGCTCCGTTCTCGGTCATTTATCCCCTGGCAGTACTTCCTATATTTCAATGAACACTATATGCCTAAACGCTACGTCTGGGGTGCACCGGTCGATCGCAAAGGTAGTGTAGGTAGATCGCATGGCATTAAAAAAAATAGACGTCAGCCTATCATCCGTCCTCGCCACCCAACCTACGGCCTACACAGTGCTATCCGGCCCCGGCCTCGGCATGTTAACAAAGGGAAGGAAAAGTATCTATCCTAACGTTAGGACGTCTCTCAATCTTTCTTCAATGGATTTTTGCGGTATTCTAATGTTCATGTCACTCATGTACACCAGGATTATTGACGGCCAGCTCTGTTTACGGAGTTGCGTTCAGGGTTGCCAGATCCCCCAAATCCTCCAGCCAGAAAACTGCCATACACAAGCTGATACTATCTAAATAAAATCTATCTATCTATTGATAAAATCTACAGCACCCAATCACAAAAGCATAAAAATTAAATCATTATATTGTTCATTTTATTTTCTATTTAGTGCAAAAATCCCTGCATCCGCCCTCGGAAGGTTTACCAGTGAATGCATTTTCACAAACCTGGCAACCCTGGTTGCAATGTCTTTTTACAAGAGTTTTATTCTATATTTGTATTTATATATTACAAGAAAAATATGATTCTTGTGTGTTGTATGTCAAATTAACTATGATATGATTATTATTCTTAAGAATTATAGACAACCAGCTCTAGCTCTGTTTACGGAGTTGCGATTAGGGTTGCCAGATACCCAAAAACCTCCAGCCCAATGTCTGACAGAAAACTGCCATAAACAAGCACCTTTTCAGCATTTTTGGCAGTTTTCCTTTCAGCATCTGGACTTGTAAACCAGCGTTTTTTCAAGTTGGCTAGTAGTCCGTGTCTTCTAATTTATGTATTTTAATTTTATTCAGTTGAATATTCTTGTTTAAGTTTATAATTGATGTTACCCATTGGGTAATAATAAATGGGTCAGTTTTTCTCATACATGCTGTTGTTGAATATTGTTTTCTGTTTGAAAAATATCACTTGTTTAAGACTTTTTTAATTTACAGTACAAAATAAGTAATAAAAGTGTATCATTTGTGTTGATATCGTTATCGGACGATATCGGTATCGGCCATTCCTCAAGGTTGCCATATCGGTATCGTATTGGAAATGAAAAAGCTGTATCGGGACACCCCTATTTATTGTGCATTACTGTCAAAGCTCTGGAGCCCAAATATTACATTGACAGTCCTAAAGTATGCAATATAACCAGCTGTATCCAGACTTTTGCACACAGCTGTATACAGTTAAGAGAAGGAGAAAGAATCCAGCCAGCACACTGTAATGGGTCCCACATGTGTTGAGCACGAGCTATTGGGGTTAAGATTCATGGGTTTTGGTGGGTTATTTTGACTATTTTGGCTCTGTGTGGGTTAGTACATGAACTATTAGTGAGACCAGTGAGGACTGCATGTACTGGAGAAGTGTGGGCAGAGAAGTCATTTTCCATATATGGGACCAATGTGGATTGTGTGCCCAATATTTAACATCCTGTTCCCAAAACCGATCCTGGAGGGCATTTATATGTGGGCCCAACATTGAACCTGTGGACAAAAGTTGCTTGTACCCAGCTGGGCTGCCCGTATATGCACTACACTGGTTTGCTGGATGAACTTCAATGGTGAACATTTGAAGTTCCTAGAAGAGGTTCACAACACTTCAGATAGCTTTATACTGGAATGGAAAGTGATTGTGTTTGCTGATCTGTGAGGAGGAATGATAGGGGAGGAAATTTGGACTGTTCTCTCTGTGAAAGTGCTTTCAGAAAGAGCAAACAGAGAGAAAGAGAAACAGGAGAACTGCTGAGGTCAGCAGGTGGGAAATAGTGTTCTGTGGTTATTGTTTGCCTGTCCGATAAGCTGAGGGTGTAGCACTCCTTAACTTGCTTTTGAAAAACAAGAGGGAAGGTTTGAAAGGTCAAACATTCATGTAAGGACACTGCACATGACGTCTGTTAGATATCTCTATACATCCGGCTGGAATCTGACTCATTTATAATCAGATGTTGGCATTTTCTACAGGTTTCTATCTTTTACCAGGCCCAGACAAATGTGTCTGATGTTTCCTAACAAATTTTTATTTTAATACAGTACTGACTGTACATGACTGCTAATATTAACTGTTCTGAATTCACAGGGAGTGAAGAAACCATTTAGTGAAGTCATCAAAGCCAATATTGGAGATGCTCATGCCATGGGACAGCAACCTATCACCTTCTTCAGACAGGTAGTCATCAAATCTCACTTCTGGTTATCTCAGAAAACAGAGATTTAGAGGTTTAAACTTTTAAATTTTCAGAGGTTTAAACTTTTGGCAGTTCAGCACTTATCTTTATCTTTACCAGACTTGAATGACTTTAATTGCAATAAATTACATTTGGATGTTCTTAAACTTTTGACTGGTAGTGTATGTTTGTGGGGTTCTATGTTCCATGGTAGTATGTTCCCAGGTACTATGTCCCCATATCAATTTTCCGTTGACACACATTAACACTCCTGACAACCCAACTACACAGAGCCTGGGAGAACACATATGAACAGGGAAACAGAGAGCCCTGAGAACATAGCCAACAAGTAGCATTTGCATGAGGAGTGCTGTATAAATCACCTGAGATTGTGTTTAGATTCATTTAATACAGAAACGTTCAGTAACAAAACAGCCGTGGCCTAGTGGTTAAGGAGCTGGTCTGGTGACCTAAAGGTCGCTGGTTCGATCCGCGGGCAGGTCACGACTGAAGTGCCCTTGAGCCTTCACCTTACCCCCAATTATAAGTCGCTTTGGATAAAAGCATCTGCTAAATGCCTCAAATGTAAATGTAACACTTTCTATGAAGCCTACTTTTATAAGTCATCATAAATGTCTTTATAACTCTTTATAACTAGGTAATAATACTTTTTAAACATACTTATAAACTCTATATATTACAACTCTGGGTTTGATGACTTTATAAACATGTTATAACATTAGTTTTATAATTCATTATAATGCATTATAAGCAAATAATGATATGCACTGTTATAAAGGCCTTATTACAATTATAAAGCATTATGAACATTCAAACTGTCATCACAGAGTGCTTCACGTAAAGTGATTTTTTATAAAGTAGAGTACAAATAAAGTGAAAGTAAAGTGAAGTTTTATATCAGAAAATACAACGCACATGAGTGTGCCTGAAAATGTCTTACAACTGAACTGAACTACCTGTGAGTGCTTGGACAGAGTGAAATTACTGTATTTTCTGATGTCATATAAAACTTCAAATGTCTATCACATTTACTTGAAGCACTCTGTGATGACAGTTTGAATGTTCATATTTTTTATTGTTTAGTGCCGTGATGGCTCTTGGAAAAAAGCTGTCCCTGAGCCTATTTGTCCAGCTTTTGTGTGACCTGTACTGTCCGAGGGTAGCAGGTTAAACAGGTGATTGCTGGGGTGGGATGAGTCTTTTGTGATACTGGCAGCTCTGCTCAGGTAGCTGGGCAGAGAGCAGCCAGTGATCCGCTTGGCCGTGTTGATCACCCTCTGCAGCGCTTTCTTCACCACCACTGTTGTATTTGCAGACCAGGAGAGACTGTCCGTGATCTGCACACCCAGGAATCTGATGGAGCTGACTCTTTCTACACAGACCCCGTTTATGTGAAGCGTGGCTGGGTCAGCCCCGCCCTTCCTAAAGTCCAGGATTATTTCTTTTGTTTTTGTGGTGTTTAGTGGCAGGTTGTTTGCAGAGCACCACCCTGCTAGTCGATTCACCTCATCCATGTAATCAGACTCATCTCCCCCTGAGATGAGCCCCACCACGGTGGTGTCATCTGCAAACTTTATGATAGTGTTTGAGAGATGGGTCGGGGAGCAGTCATAGGTGTAGAGGCTGAACAGTAGAGGGCTCAGTACACAGCCTTGAGGGGAGCCGGTGCTGAGTGTGATAGTGGAGGAGAGGTGGGGGCCTAATTTCACTGACTGTGGGCGTTCTGTGAGGAAGTTCTGTATCCACTGACAGTTAGGGGTGGAGATGCCCAGAATAGTGAGTTTCTGGTCCAAAATCTCTGGGATGATGTGGTTAAATGCTGAGCTGAAGTGTAGGAAGAGCATCCTCACGTAGCTCCCCCTATGCTCCAGGTGACTCAGCGCGGTGTGGAGTGCGATGTTGATGGCATCTTCCGTGGAGTGATTTGCCCTATAGGCAAACTGGTGAGGGTCCAGAATGGGAGGTAGACAGTCTCTTAGGTGTTGAAAGACCAGTCTTTCGAAGCACTTCATGACCACTGGCGTAAGTGCAACAGGCCTGTAGTCATTTAAGCTTTCCACTGTGGACTTTTTTGGGACTGGGATGATGGTGGAGGATTTGAGGCAGAATGGAATGGTGGCCAGCAACAGGGACAGGTTAAAAATGCAGGTGAAGACACCTGCCAGTTGGTCGGCACACGCTTTAAGCACCTTTCCGGGTACACTGTCGGGGCCGGCCACCTTCCTGGGGTTCACCGCCCTCAGCACACGTCTCACTTCATGTTCTTGGAGTGTTAACATGCTGGTGCTAGAGGATGCTGGATGTGGAGTTGTTGCTGGTGATCTGTCTGCCTCAAAGCGGGCAAAGAAGCGGTTCAGCTCCTCTGCCAGTGAGGCGTCAGTATTGACATTTTCCAGGTTTCTGCATCTGTAGTTGGTGATGTAGTTTATGCCCTGCCACATCATTCGGGGGTCGTTCACAGCGAAGTGGTCCTCTATCTTTCTTTTATACACCGCCTTGGCCTCCCTGATGCCTCTTTTCAGGTCAGCTCTGGCTGCACTGTACTGGGCCCTGTCCCCCAATTTAAAGGCAGTGTTGCGGCTTTTTAATAGGGACTGAACTTTGCTGGTCATCCAGGGTTTCTGGTTCCCTGACCTTGTTGTAGATAGTGACTGTGTTTATACAGTGCTTGATATAGGAGAGTACGGTGTCCGTGTACTGCTGCAGGTTATGGCTGGAGAATAAGTCCCATTCAGTGCGGGAGAAGCAGTCCTGTAGCTGTGTGAGGGCTCCTTCCGGCCAGGTTTGAATGGTTTTCTGATGGGGCTTTGTCTGTCTCAGCAGGGGGGTGTAGGTGGAGATGAGGGACAGACTAAGGTGGTCAGATCCAGCAAGGTGGGGGAGGGGGGTAGCCCTGTATGCACGTTTTATGTTACAAGCCTGTGAGTGGCAAAAGTGTGTAAATATAAAAAACTGATATTTAAGCAGAAATATTGAAAACTGTAAAAGGTTCACAATCTTTCAAGCACCAGATATATCATGAGGAGATAATCAGTGTTTCTCATTTTGCAGTTCCTTTGGAAGAAGTTGTGCACATCTGAGTTCATTGTCTATAGCTTAATCACTGCCATTGTCTTCAAGGTACTGGCACTGTGCTCTTATCCAGAACTACTTGAAGATAACAAGTTTCCAGAGGATGCTAAGAATCGTGCTCGGCGTATTCTTAAGGCATGTGGAGGAAGCAGTATTGGTAAGTTCTAGACAATAGTTCTAACAAGCGGTCTGATTCTGTTTTTGTCTGATAGCAGCATATTCTATCAGACCTGTGTCATTCCCCTGCTAAGCAACAACAGATGACCTCTTCTGCTGCATACACTCACAGGCCACTTTATTAGGTACCTTGTATCTACACTCAGTGTCCATGTTATCAGCTCCACTGATCATACAGGAGCACTTTAGTTCTACAATTACAGACTGTAGTTCATCTGTGTCTCTGTGTACTTTATTATCCTCCTTTAACCTGTTCTTCAGTGAGCAGGACCCTCACAGAGCAGATATTTCTTATTGTTACCTTGACGTGATATGATCCTTCTCAGCACTGCAGTGACACTGATGTGGTGGTGGTGTGTCAGTGTGTGTTGTGTTGGTATGAGTAGATGAGACACAGCAGAGCTGCTGATGTTTATAAACACCTCAGTGTCACTGCTGGAGTGAAAACCAAAAACCAACCAAAACTATCCAGCCAGCAGCATCCTGTGACCACCAGTGAAGGACTAGAGGACCAACACCAACTGTGCAGCAACAGACCTGTCTCTGACTTTACATCTACAAGCTGGACCAACAAGAGAGGCGTGTCTAACAGAGTGAACAGTGTGACTCGCTGAGTGCAACACACACTAACACACCACCACGACGTCAGTGTCACTGCAATGCAGAGAGTGATCCATCTGCTCTGTGGTCATGTGGATGTCCTGACCATTGAAGAACTGACTGAAAGGAGCATAATAAAATACACAGAGAAAGAGATGAACTACAGTCTGTAGTTGTAGAACTACTAAGTGCACCTGTATGATGAGTGGAGCTGAACAGTAAGTGTGGATATAAGCTATGTGTACCTATTGAAGTGGCCAGTGTATATTTGAAAGAATGTTCTTAATTTCTTAATAATGTGGCTTAATTTCATAATCATTCGTATTCTCAGACAGTTCTAGGGATCTAATACTGAAGGTCATGATGGTTTTTGTGATAACACTTCAAATGTTCTGATGTTTCTTGTAAAAGTAAATAAAAGTGAGGCAGAGATTGTTTTAGATCCGCTTTGGCTGGTCTGAAGCAGGTCACCTCACTTTAGCTAGACTTCACTGAGCCCCAGTCTCACCTCTGACAATGTTCCTCTCTCTCACCTCTCTTTTTAGGTGCATACACTGCTAGTCAGGGTATAGACTGTGTGAGGGAAGATGTTGCCCGCTACATTGAGCGTCGGGATGGTGGTATATCAAGTAACCTGGATAATATCTACCTGACAACGGGAGCCAGTGATGGCATTGTGGTGTGTTTTCTTTATTTCAACCAATCAAGAGCAAACTTACTAGAGTGTTTAACTGCACTGAGGCTCTCTGAAGAGTCAGAGGGTGAGGCTGCACACAGTAATTTGAGGATATTATGCATTACTGCTAACAGTAAATAAATACTGAGTACTGAGTAAAGCTGAAATTAACAGATTCACAATAACAAATATGCTGCTGTAATTATTTCAGTGGGATTCATTAGGTAATAATTAATATGCTACATGGAATACATATGACTACTGGTTGGATTTATGTCTGACAGTAATAACTGTGAGGTCATTTTAATCCAGTGTGAATCTGTAGGTGTAATGATTGGACCCACTCCTATGTGAGCTACTCATATAACAGAGAAGAGGAGTGCAGGTAAATATAATTGATCTTTATTAAATATGCTGAAATCTAAGAGAGGTAGCATAAAGCTCAGAACAATGTAAACAAACTCAGAACAAGGTATGAACTTAGAACAGGGCATGACTACTCAGAACTAGGCATAAACATAAATCAGAAAGGAAAGGAGGAACCTTATGGAGAACCGGTAGGGGGCTACAGGTATGAAAGAAGCACAAGAAACGGAGAGCGAAGTCAGAGAGGACCAAAGCAGCTAAATACAAACACTGACTACAATACCTGAAACAGGTGAGCAGAGGAGCTGACGTGTCCAGGAGAGGGGCATTCTGGGAAGTGCAGTGATTGTGTGAATGGGCTAATAGAGACATGAGCGGGGCTGACCAGGAAGTGAACTACAATGGTGTGTAAGTGAGAGTGAACGGGAGCAGGAGCACGAAGAAGGCAGATGAGAGAGCGAGAGAGATCAGAATGTGTGTGGGGGTGATGAACATTACAGTAGAGTGTATACGTCCAGTATGAATGTACAATGGTTGTACTTTTTACAGTCTGACAATAATAGTTGACATTTTAATCCAGTATGAATTTGAATTGTATGTAGATTTTATAGTATGACAGTAATAACTGTGACATAATCCAGTATGAATGAGTGTCTGTAACTGAAACTGGTTTTCTGTTAACATCTAAAAAGTGTTTTGTAATTGGCTGAACATGGTTCTCCCTCAGTAATAGCCCTGATCTCAGTCTGAATGCTGGACACTCAAATTCAGCCAGTTTTATCATAGAAAACTAACAGCTTTGATTTATTTATACAAGAAAAATAACACTGTAAGTAGACTGTCTCATCACTGACATTGACAAGCAAAAGTCATTAGTCTTTTGGATGGTTCAAGCAATTTAAAACCAAAACACATCATTCACTTTTTACCCTCACTTAGCAGTAATTTAACTAAATTAGTGAATGACTACCTATATTTGTAAGGTAAATTACTGTCTTCCACCCTCACTATATAATTTTTTTTATTATATTATAATATGTACAGGGGTTAGACAATGAAACTGAAACACCTGGTTTTACACCACAACAATTTATTAGTAGGTGTTGGGCCTCCTTTTGCGACCAATACAGCGTCAGTTCATCTTGGGAGTGACATATACAAGTCCTGCACAGTGGTCAGAGGGATTTTAAGCCATTCTTCTTGCAGGATAGTGGCCAGGTGACTACATGATGCTGGTGGAGGAAACCATTTCATGACTCGCTCCTCCAAAACACCCCAAAGTGGCTCAATAATATTTAGACACAAAGACTTGCTGTCTTGGTCACAGATGCGTCAGCAAGATGTGCACCAACAATTTGTCCTCTTTTGAACTCTGGCATGTCACCATAATGTTGTGTGCATTGTAATATACTATATAACTGTGCTCTTACCTGCTAACTGAACCTTCACACTCTGCTCTTACTGGTGCAATGTGACATTAATGAAGATTGGCCACCAGACTGGTCCAATTTAGCCATGAAACCTCCCACACTAACATGACAGCTGTTTCAGTTTCATTGTCCAACCCCTGTAAATATATAATATTATATTTATTAAAATTATAATTTATTATAATTATAATATTATAAATATTACCATAGCCTGGATTAATTAATACTCTTTCAACTTCTTATTTGTGATAGTTTTTTCCAACTTTTATTTGTAAATTTTTCACAAATTACAGTGAACAAACAATGAAATACAGATCTGTTGCACTAATCAGAAGCATTGGTATCACATTAAGGAAAAGGAAAAAAAATAATAATTAAAAAAAGGACATCTATTTCCAACATCCATTTTTTAATATATCCACAAAGATATATCTTTGTATATATGATAAACTATCATATTGTTGTAGTGATGACCCAGACGCACGATCACTGTTGGGATCCATCTCCCGTTTAATCTGTATATATTCAATAACTCAAAACAAATAGGCCAAACCAGGCTACTATGAAATGCTATAATGAACACAAGTCCACATGAGGCTGCCCCAGGCGTCTCCCACGTTCCCCTCTCTGAGGAATACCCAGCCGATCCAGTGCTTTCCTCTCGGGTAAGCGCGCACGACTACTAGATACTCTGCAGGAGAAAGAGAGAGAGTGACTCAGACACTGCTAGCATTCACTGACAACACTTAATGCTCCACACACTCTGAAAGTCACCCTTCCTTAAGTGTCTTCTGTAATGAGCCTTGATCAGCTGCAGGTGTGGTTGGATACTGCCTCCTAGTACTCCGGCGAGTGCGACCTCTGGTGTTCAGACCTGGGTCTAGCAGGGGTTTTTCGGTTTGCACTTGACCCAGTTCTGTCATTGGCCATTGCACCGTCAACACATATATTAGTGATAGTTTAACACAAAATTAAATGTGCACTATTTCTCTTTACTCTGCTATGTGTGTACATCATTGGTGCCCACAGAACACTGTTGGCTGGTTGGTGCACTACTTTCACTGTAGCAGAGACAGTGAGGTGATTAAAAAATAGCTCTGCTGTGTCTGAT
>BRDA01007323.1:10834-33162 GCA_036984385.1 Crenuchus spilurus
GTAAATTGTATAAATAAATGATATTAATTGAGTATTGAGAGGAGAACACAGACTAGTTGGGGAAATGCACTGTAGAGGAGCTGTTTTGCTGGTTGGTGATGTAGCACGTAAAGATCACATGGAACTGGTGGCACTGAGCATGCATTAACAGTGTCAGTGGGGCTAGATACAGCCTTAGTCACCAGGGAGGCCAGTGTGGATTTACGTTTGTTAAGGGTAAGGAAGGTCTGTAGAGCTAGCTTGGATCTGGGAAGCCAGACTTCACTGTTGAGCCTTCTGGAGGTGTTGTGGGCTTAATTCAGCGAAACACTGACGGGGGAAGGTGCCTACCTGATGACCCATGTGAAGAGCTAGTAATGCAGTGAGTGGTTTGGGTACTCATGTGATGGGCTCAATGAGTAACCGTAGATGGTAAGGGTAGCTGGTCGCTGATCAGATCATAAATTGCCACAGCAACCATAGAGTGTAGCTGTAGGATTGAAAAATTTGTGTGGCTGCTGGTGAGAGAAGGGTGGGCCCTATGTGAAGCTCTAATGGTTTGGCATAAGATATTTTACATCTTATCTTGTGTATGATTGTAATAAGTGTACATACTATATCAAACTACAATTAACTTTAAAAAGTAAGGATATTTTGCTTTCATCATATGGCCCCTTTAATATGTTAATTTATCTCACAGATGAGATGTAGCTCAATAGCTGAGACATGGCTAAAAAACTTCTCTGAAACTCACCCAAGTTACATCTCGATCCTAATGAAGGTCTCACACACTAGCGGATGTGGTTTAGGACCAAGTGTGACTTATTGGGAGCTTTAAAAGTTATTTTTTATTTATTTTCATAGAGATACCGTGTCCTAAACTAGTCTGAGAGACCTTCGCTAAGATCTGGATGAGGTTTTGGTGATGTGTATTCACAGGAATGACTTTCCTTTTAGTTCCACTGTTCGTTAGCATGATCAGCCTCAGTTAAACTACAGAAGTGATGCTGACTGACTGTTTAAATACATCAACAGGATTTTTAAAGCCTGTGCCAGCAGTTACTTCACTGTATAATATCCAGAGCACATATGTTCCCCTTTCCTGGGAATTGTTATGCACAGTGGAGAAATTTGGGAGGCTGAACTATTTCATATTCAAGAAGCACAGAGACCTCTGTGGTCCCAGGTGGAAAGCCCACCGGCTCCAGGAAAGTGGTGTTGGGGTTCGTTATTGTTAATTTCTCCACTTCATTATGCAAAAAAGGGTCTGTGAATGATGCTGAGCTGGCAGTCATGTACTCACCCAGCACACCACTCGTCCGTTATAGCAGGGGAGTTTAGCGTTATCGTCCGTGATCTCCTCCTTAACCACCCTGCAGAAGAAAAATAAGAAATAAAAGTGAAAAAACTGCACTGATTCTGAAATAGCAGAGCCAATAATAATCATAGTAATATATTTTGGCCCAGAAATGAGCTTTAATTAATATGCTGTAACTGTTCACAATTGATTTTAGAAATATTTTCACAATACTAAAATTATAACGGTGCTATACAGACAATAAAAACAATAAGTTATATTTAGAAATAGTCGTAGACTTACATTCTGGGCCAAAAAATTAGTTTTAACACTTTACTCAACCATTTGGTAGAGCACAGTTGAGTCCCTATTTCTTCTTGAAGAAAGTTTTGAACATAGCACAACCTGATTGTGCCATCTCTACCAATCGGTAGAGAAATGGACCAATACAATACTGATTATTAGTTGTCAAATAACTACTAATAACTGACTGATACCTGACACTTAGGACTGATGTTCATTTATAATACAGTGGTAACCCTACTTATGAGTTTAATCCGTGCAGGAGCAGAGCTCTTTAGCTGGTTTGCTCGTTAGCTGGATGCATTTTCCCCATAAGAATACATGCAAAACTGATTAATCCGTGTCAGCCGGCCAATATACAGTATACTTTAATATGCTAAATAATGTGTTTATATGGGTTTTTTTCTTAAATAAACAAGACGGTGCTCGTGTAGGCTGGCGGCTAAGGAGGACGGGCATATGTGTATGGCATGGTTACACTTATCATATGAAAAGTAAAACTTTCTTGTTCACTACCTTTTGCTTTCTTTGCGTCGCTTTCACTAGCACTTTCACTTTCACTGGACAGCGGTCAAAGGTAATGACTGACCTCTTCTTCTACGCTAGCATCTAGGGGATGCTACGACCACAGCATCCCTAGCGGTTGGCATTCTTGAACTAATTTACGCTACTCGTTACTTGGAATTTTATTCGTTACCTGGAACAAAAATATTCCAAGATCTCGACTCAATACCTGGAATACTCGTTAGTGGGGATGCTTGTAAGTAGGGGTATCACTGTACATTTAAAGTTTGTAATGTGAAGCAACTAGAGATGGAGACTTCTGGTGACAGGAGCGCAAACACAAAGTGGGCGGAGTCAGCAATACAACTAAGCTGAACAAAGCTTAATAATGAGGGAAACAATGTGGAATCGAGTAGGGTGGTACCTGCTTTATCTCCGCTACTCCAAAACAAGTCTCACCCTTTTAGTTCCTACTACAGCAATGGAGGACAAGTTGATTGTCACCATTTCTATCTTCCACGCACCTCATACTGTTAAAATTAATATGATTCAGTGTATCTTTAAACATAAAACAGTGTACACAGGCAATATTTATAAAATCTGAACATGCATTTGATCCAACACATTACACAAACTATAGTGACTATTTTTGTATTATATATTGGTTGTAATATTATAAAGCATCCCTTTTCAAAATTATACCAAAAACACCAAAACTGTGGAGAAAGGCCAGCTTAAAGGTTTTTAAACAAAACTGAGATGGTAAGCAATACAAAAGCATGAGCCCATCAGATTTGACTGAACTAGTGGAATATTAATCAAACTGCAGCTTGGCTTGGCTGTTAATCCTGAGGGAGGCGTCTTCATGAATACATTAAAAAATATGCAAATGAGCCAGTGTTCAAGGGATGAAAAGAATAAAAAAAAGGAGTAAAACAAGCGTGCAGTCACACATGCTTTAAGTAGGGATGCACTGAAATTAATATTTTTGGCAGAATCTGAAACCAAACAAAATGAAATGTTTGACTGAACATGGTTCTTCGTTTCTATAAATTATTATAAAATTAGTAACTAAACTATTTCCTTAAACTATTACCCTAAACTAAACTATTAACTAAACTAACCAAGTCTTGTAGTTAGTCAGGAATTAACGTCTATTTTAATAAGTTGGTTTGATATCAGTAGGTGTAATAACATGAGTTTAATTGATTATTCTTTTATTTTTGTATATAAAACAAAGACAATAATATATGAATATATATGATGATGTATGTATGTTACATTATTACTAATCTTTAATAAAATGATGAAAATATCTAAAATGAATAATGTCACATGGATGTGTTGTTTGTTTAATGTGAGTGCCATTGGCTACTGAAACACTTCACATTTCTTCTGGTGATTGTGAGACGCTCCCTAACATTGCAGCCAGCTGCCAGTTTGCACTAAACTGTAACTGTGCTGGTGAAACTGTTTTGTTTCTGAACGTCCAATATTAAACTAACTTTAAAGTAAAGTTCCACCAAAACACGTCATTGTTCAGGGTAAATTTTTCCATCTTTTTAATTTTCACCAAAAGTGTAATAATTTCGGTTGTCAAATATTCCAGGTTTAAGCTAAAAACTTTAAGTAAAAAGATTGAATGAAAATATGTAATTGATTAGACAGGACTGAAGGACTCAGTAACTTGCACTACAATTTTTCAAGTGTATTCAAATCAGCAAACTTCCAAATTTAGCAAGAACTAGAGCTGTAAGGCTAGTACTGCTAACAAGACAAGAACTCAATGGTTAATTAGACGTTTGTCAAATTGTGATATAAAATCTGCAATGCAGCATCAGTTTTCTGGAGTGTTTGATTTTTAAAAAATATATAGATAATGTGAAATAAGGTGAACAGCCCCTTGTGCATGCTCTTCAACATAGACTTAAGACTGAAATCAGCTCTTATTCAGAGACATAAAACTATAATCACAGCCCGATTAAAAAGAAAACAAACATCCAGCCCAAACTGATCTGGATTCAGTTTGAGGAATTAATCAATGACATAAAACAAATATTTTGCCATGTGTTACGAGCCAGAAGGCAGATGGAATCGAAACGGCTGAGACCTCCCTTTCTGATTTACATCTGGTGAGAGATGAAACATGTTTAAGTTTTTAAATGAGCGGGTTTTTTTTTTTTTGAGGAGGCGCTCCGGGGAGATGGAGCTGTATTTCAGAGGGGAACTAAGGCTGTAAAACTGACAGACGGCGGCGTATCCCAGCATTCCAGAGCGGCCCAGTACATTTGTTCCAACTTGGCATTCCTCTCCAGCGTTAACGCAACACACAGAGACAAGAGCAGAGTCGTGTAGAGAGAGGAAGTTTACAAAGCAGTCAGGATCCAGCTCAACAAGCCTGCTGAGGAACCTGAATTTAATACAGAATATCTGACGCAGCAGCCAGCCAACTTTCCACTAGAGTGACTACTATACACTGTACATATCTGATATTAATCATGGATATTAGGGGAGGTGGGTACTGCGCTTATTATTAGGATAAACATGTGTCATAATATGTTTAAGGAGTACATGAATATGTCTACGATTATTTATATTTAACTCTATTGGGTGGTGTACAGTTCAGAACTAGAGGTAGATTGATTATTGACCCTGAATGACAACTGAAGCAGACATTTAGCATTGTATCAATATCAGAAACTGTGTGATAAACATGAAAAAACCCCACCCACTGTGTTCTGATTGGCAGAAATGTAATCTTTTGAACTTTAACTTTAAATCTTAAAGCTACAAGGTGGACAAGCCAGATGTGTCATGTTAAGCCATTCGAAGCACTTCACAAACACACACCAAAGAGCTGAATACACAGACTGACTGTGTGTGTGTGTGTGTATTTGGGCCTGGGTCTCCTCCAAACCCAACACACACACATTCACACAGCCGCTTAGTGTGCAGCCCACCTCCCTAAAGCTATATGAGAGGCCAGGCCGGTCTTAAAATGGATGCCGTGGGGCAAGAAAAGGAAAAAAGGCCCTACTTTACATTCACCCTCTGTTCACCCCAACTGAACTTCTGCCTCAGCCACTCTGACTTAAAATATGCACTTCTTACAAAAAAAACTACACCAACATTATAGGGAACTATAATCCATGATATACTGATGTAATGCAACATGTTAACGTATAAAAGTTATACTGTATAGTATCCCTACAGATACTGTTACACCTCTGCAAGGTCCTGTATTAAACATAATTAGGAATGGATGGGTGGATCAATACAGAATCAATATACTGCCCAATTAAAATACTGGACAAATCTGTCCTGCCTCTGGCACCCCAAAACTACATACTACGAAAATAGACAAAATCATTGACCAATGCAAAGAAATGTAGATGTTCAGTTTTAAGTTCATATTATTTCACATTTGTGCACAATTAACCCATCTGTATACGCTGGTGCATTGAGATTCATTTCCTGAAAAATAAATAAAACATAAAAGCAGAGTTGGGCGATGTTCTTATGATACTTCAGGAAGATTTGCTTGAAATTGTATTATTTCTGACATTTAAGTTAACAATTCAACATTTAAAAAAATATCAAAACTGATCAATTCAGTGATGAAATATTTACATGTTGTGCTTCACTAAATCCAAACAAACAAAATAAATAAAATAAAAGTCCCGGCAATATCCAAAATATGCTGACTGTGACATGTCATGCTGTAATTTATAGCAATAATGATAAATATTGTCAAATTGCCCAACTCTACATAACATCATTTGTAATATTTATATATTTAATTTTTCTAAAATTGTATTTTAATAGCATTTGGAATATTTAGACAGTTAATTTATCAAGTAATGCAAATAAATAAATACATTAATAATTATACTAAGAAAAAAAAACCTCGATTATGATTTTGGCCATAACCGTCCAGCCCTAACGTTACACCTCCGAGAGGTCCTGCAGTAAACTCTAGTAACCTTAGTGCTTACATTTATAGGCGTCCTGGAGAAATGCCTGTATTATTTATTTGTGTTTCCGTCTCATAGAGGACAAAACAAGTCTAATAAATTAAAAATCTGTGACTGGAATAAAGAAACGATCGTAAACAGCAAAAACAAACAAAAGAAAGAAGAGTTTGCGCGTAGAAGCAGAGCAGATGAAGTTAGATTGTTCTAATTCCCCCGTTCTGCCTTAAACAGTGCAGCGATGCGCTTCACGCGCCGGGGAGCCTCGTATATGTCTGAATGCAACTTCTGCTCCATTTAAGGTGGAACGGGGGTATTCGAGTCAAACAATAACTTCATCTCGGGCGAAGTGAAGTAAAACTGTTAAAACAAGCTCACCCAAAGTCGTCGTCCATAGACTTGAAGAAGAATTTGTGGTTGGGCTTCTTGAGCGCATTTTTGAGGTCCGAGAGTGTGACTCTCTCTGCAGGCACGGCCAGTTTGACCAGGTATGGAGTCTCCTGTTCGTCCAGGTGGTATATAACTTTGGTTTCCCCCATGGCCGAAAGCTCGGGGAGGCCGGCTCGGAGCTCATCCAGCCCCGGCCTTCCCCTTCACCTCTCCGGCAACGGGCTTCGAGCCGCTCCGCTTCAGCCACACCACTTTTCCTGCTGTTTTATTCCTCCCCCTCCTCTCTCTTTTCTCTCCTCTGCGGCTGGGAGTCCTTGGGAACCTCCAAGCAAACACAAAGTACTCCAGCGAAGAAAAGTCAAAAGTTCAGCTCCACAAACGCTGTCCGGGCTCCATAATTATGTTGCGTTTCGGGCTCGACTGTGAAAATTCAGCCAAAACGGTGGAAACGTGTCGTAAAAACAAGAAAAGCTCGCCTGCTTGTTCCTCTCCCAGAAGGTTTTTGTATTCCTTTAATTGATGTGAAAGGCCGAGCGGGCTCCGCCTACAGGCGAGAGGAGGAACAGCAGCGCCCTTAACACGGCCGCATCCCTATTCACACACGTCTTCCCTACGTAGTGTAGAGAAGACATGGCAATCAATTCTGACTTTTTAAATTAGTTGCACTATTTTGGCACAATATGTCACTGTTTTTTTTGTTGCGTATGGGTTACAGACAGGGGCGGATTTAGAAGTTCTGGGGCCCCAAGCAATGTCAAGTCTGGGCCCTGATCAAACAGATTCTTTTTTATGGTTATGGTGCGGTACAGGCTTGAACATAAATAATAATAATAATTATTATTATTATTAAATAATATTAATCATTAATTAAATATTGATTATTAAATATTAATAATAATAAACTGTTAAAATCGTGTAATATAAAATTATCACCCAATTCTGTTGCACCTTGATAATCAACTTTACTCCAATTCATTATCACCAATTTTACACGTATGTTAGGACTGTATGGTCAATAGACCTCATTTACACATAATTGTACCTCATTTCTGAGAAAAAATAAGCAGAAATTCTGAATTATTTTTATAGTTAAACTTAGAAGGAACGTAAATGGATGGCTTATCACAGACTAGTGAGAGAGAGAGAGAGAGAGAGAGAAGCAGGTGAACACGGCCTACAGGCCAAATCAAAACTGCGCCCCTGATAAGGATTAAGCAGGTGTGATAATGGATGGATGGATGGTTTGAAAGTCCAGATGCTGACATAGCTGACGGAGTGACCGCCAATCACACGTTAGCAAGAACAGAGCCATTGGATGAGCTTGTGAGCGGTCTAAAGAGAAACAGGCTTCCGACTGAGTGGCTGTTTGTGCTGGGTCCTAGTGCTCAACCTGTCTCTTTTTAATATAGCGTAACACTGTTTTTGGACAGAAAAATCAGCAGAGAACCAAAACGGTCTTTTTTTTGCCAACCTCTTTTGCCCAGCAGGGGGCCCCCTGATCTCCGGGGCCCCAAGCAATTGCGTGGTTTGCGTGTTGGTTAAATCCGCCCCTGGTTACAGAAATCACATTTAATTAGATTCTGATTTATTGGCCAAGTATTTTATTACCATAGACTGTATATAAGAACTGGACAGTATTTTTACTGTTTACTCCCAATTGTGACGGTCTGAACCATAGACATATATACCTAGACGCCGCATTAAGCACTAACTCGTACGTCAAGGTCGCTGCCATATTGGAGGTGGCAAAAGCGACCAAAATAACATGAGAGAATATGCTGCACTCTGGTGCTGCGTGGAGTTTTTCGAACCATTTTACAGTCAAAATGGGATCACATGGTAAGACTGACGAATTGTTTTTGATCGTATATGGCCATTCTAACATTTTGAAAAAAATCTGAATGTGTGAATGAACGCACTAGCTTAAATAACTTTGTAGAAAGGCGCTTTATGAAGTTCAGTCCATTCACTTGTATTAGTTCACAACGCAGCTTTGCCTCCTCCAATATGGCGGACACACAGTTATGTCACATCAGCAGGCCAACCCAGTCAATGATGCGTCTAGGTATTAATCTCTATAGTCTGGACGGCCGAAAAGGACGCCGCCATATTGCTTGCGCATGCAAATTGGAACTCGAGCATGCGCAGTAGAGATGGAAGGTGATGCTAATGCTCAACTCCGCCCTCTGATGGGATGGACGCCCCTTTTGAGTGTCTGTACAACTTCCTGCTGAACATCACTTCGCTTCAAAAACGTCTTGAATCTAATCAACAGATTCACAGAATGTAAAATGACCTGAGCTGCATTTCTAGCGTTTGATGCTGTGACGAGTCATGGGGAAGAATGTGCATCCACAACAGTCAGAATGAGCTGTCAATCCACTCAATCAAGTTGTCAATCACCTCATTATCACACCCTTTTAAATGTCCCTAAATAGCTTCGATAAAATGCATTTATCATAAATAAAAATACTGAGGGGTTAATAAGTGTAGGTACAGGTTGTGAAATTAACACAATATAGCTGACAGAACAAATGACTGAATGAGGAAAATAATTTCAAAGTTTGTTGTAGCTCCCATTCAATATAATGGTTGTGGGAGGGGCTTAACATTTTATAGCAACTAGCCACCAGAGGGCATCAGAGAAGGTTTGGCCTCACTTTTCTATTCCTTATACTGTGTCCGGCTCTTATATAGTTTGTGGTTGATACACACAAATAATTAGTTTCTGGCTGTTGGTGTCTACAAATATACAGTCAATGTACAGTACAGACAGCAGTACATATAATTATGAAATTGGGGGACGTTTTGCTTTGACTGTGTTTGTCTAAAATAAAAGTTTAATGTAAACTTGGTAAAAAGGCAAAATTTACACCTTTTCAGTCAATTTTTGTTATTTACTTAGCTATTTTATCTATTTTCTAGAAATAATCAGTCATTTTTGTTACTTTCAATTGTTTTTTTTTGTATTGCAATGTATGTATGCATGTTATGATACTGAATATACTACAATACACAATATATAGTAAACAGCATACACAGACTGTACAAGTAGTATAGACAATGTCTCTACAGAACTCACAAAACACAACAGATTAAAATAAGAGAGATAGTTGCAGAGTATTGTGGTACTATGCTTAGTCCCTTACAAAAAAATGAAATGGTAATACCATCATGTTTTGGACACTCATTATGGTAATGCCACACTACTACAATGGTAATACTACAGTACTGCAAATATTTTGACCAAAATAAAACAATAGTGCCTGAACGCGTGTGAACCCTTTAGAATTTTCTATATTTCTGCATAAATGACCTAAAACATCAGATTTTCACACAAGTCCTAAAGTAATTTAAGAGAAACCAGTTAAACAAATATACTTGAGTCATTTATTAAAGAAAATGATCCAATATGACCGACACCTTTTCACATTGGAACACTTAACTTTCCAAATGTAAAAATGTCAACTTTGATACTTTTAATTCAGCTTAAATTTGATGCAGTCTTATGATCCTACAGAGTGTAACTTTGTGAAGTCATGAGAAGCACCAGCAAAGACATGCAGTAAAATTTAAACCCACAAAAATCCAAGAATTTTAAACTTTGGTTTCTTGTTGGGCAATAACTGAAGACTTCCACGTTCGATGTTAAGCCACCAACATTTATACACCATTTCTACACAGCAAGGAGACGTACCCTTAGTGTGAAGAGTTACTGAGTAACCCACACATTTAATCAGCCAGGAGCAGTGTTGCCAAGTCTGCTTATTATAAACGACTTTGGGCTTGTTTTTCTAAAGTCGCTTGCAAATGTCACGAGTTGGGGGTTGCGGTTTTTTCGGGCTTGTTTTTGAAACATGAAATTGTTTATTTGGGCTCGTCTTTCTTTCAGAGTGAAACTCTGATTATCTCCCAGTTCCCTATAATAAAGCAAAAGATGAGTGATGGGTCGTTTGTCCCTTCCAAGCCCGATTTCTGTTTATCGCTCCCGCCCAAGTTGACCAGTCACACACACTCAAACCTGTGTGTCGCAGTTCTTTGGGCTCGTTTTTGAAACATGAAATTGCTTATTTGGGCTTGGCTTTCTTTGAGTGAAACTCTCATCTCGCCACACATCAACCAGTGCTGTAGACCATCTTGGAGAACTCATTGGATTCACTTTTTCACTGACGAGATCAAAATACCCCAAACAAAATGCACTTTTTTGATCAGAGCTTAAAAGATGTTAACTTAATTAAAAATTTTAAGTTATTCAAAATGTTTATAAGTGTTTAGCATAATTTTGGTGTTTACTTTTACTGTTTTACAAGCAGCCTCTGTTTAACAGAATGTGGTGGGTTGCCAGTTGGGCTTATTTTCATAGAGCCGGTTGCTTGTTTCTATCGCAAGATCTGGCAAAACTGGTCAGGAGTTTAATGCAATACTTCAGCTGAACATAATCACACCAGCACAAACATGAGGTACAATAATCAACAGAAATTTTTAATTTAAAGCAAGTTGACTAGTTACATTCCAAAACTGGTAGAAAATGCCAAACTTGGGCACTCTCAGAAATCCAAACAAGCAGGTCTTTGAGGTAGAACGTCAATGTATGGGGACCTTTAAGGGAGGCTTAAGTGACTAACCTCCTTGCCTGTACTTTATTGTTCAGAGAAAAATGGTGTAACAATAGAGTTGTGGGCTTTTTTTTTTTTTTTTTTTTTTTTTTTTTTTAAAAGGTCAGTCACCAAAAGAAAAAACATGTAAATCATCTGAACAGCTTCCGGCTGTACACAGAAGCACAGTCATCATCACAGGTTGTTCCATCATCCCAACAGTGATGATCAGCAACTTAGTTCATGTCCACTCTGCTTACTGGCCATCCACCTGCCGCAAGAGAAAAATCTGTTATATGACACCATGTTATTGTGTAAAACATCACAAACAGAGCTCTTGCATGTCGATATATAGGGCCGACTGTTCTAATCATAGCAAAAGAAACAGGAACCAACAAGACTCCCAGGCTCGGGTCACGCCACGAGAAGATTTACTGTTCACCTTGCTTGACACCACATTCATCATTTAGAACGAACAGTCCGAATACAAAGGCAAGTGTGGGCGGCTACCGTGCACATTTATATGGTTTGACCTCATGTACATGGTTACCAAAAATATTTTGGCAAGCCATTAGGGAGGAAGAGCAAGGCACAGGGTATTCTATACAGAACCTGTACATGCATGATAACTACCCCAACTCTTCCTAAAAGGGGGATTACTACTGAATCTCTGTGGCTATGCAGCTGTAAAGTTGTGTCCAGAATGGTACCATAATCACTATATCCGCCACTTAAACATGGATTGATGTGGTTTCTATATTATATACACACACACACACACACACACACTACACACACAGCAGGTTTGGTCCACTGAAAATTGTGTATGAATATTCAAATCAGACAGTGTGGATTGTGGGTACCTACCATCTGCAGTTCTACACTACGTGTTTTGAGTGCACTGAAGTCTACACTGTTTTTAGATAGCACAAAATGATAGCACCCAAAAAAAAAAGCACACTAAATAGTAAACGGGGCATCTCCAGACATGATATATTTGTCATTTCTGCTGTGTCACATCAATTTTTACAATATTGCAATATATCAAATCATGTGATACAGAGGGCTGACATTTTCTTCTCTAAAAGATAAGTATTTACTTCCAATATATGATCATTTTTCCACAAAACAGTGCAAGTCCTTAATTTATAAACAAACTCAATCATTGCTGTTCACAGACTATGCATAATGCATGTAGATCAGTATGTGGGTCAATGTCCACCCAGGAGTAATAACCTAACACTTCAACCCCTGCAAAAGGAGATGGTTTTGTAATGTGATAACATGTGATGAAATGGGCATTAAACCTGTAATATAGCTGCATGGCTTGTCCAAACAGGCTTGCAGTCCTCATGGTATCAGCAATAGGCCCCAAACAGGCCACATTGCATTCCCTCTCTGCTACCTGTATCAGAAGAAGACCGCAGTTAAACTCAGTCACAAACCAAAAAGATCAGTGAACAAACTGTTGCATTCAAGATTATGTTCTTGCCACAGCATCACTAAAGGAATAACTGGTAATCCTTCACACTAAAGCTGCTGCAAGGACTTGCTGTATGCCTTATTTGACACCACATTCAGATAAAATCAAAATGAATGGGCAACACATGAAGGCAAAACAAAAAACATGAATTAATGATGTTAGACTATAAACACCTACCCAGCGACTCTAGCCAGATTTTCCAAAGATAGGGTCACATGGTATTAGCGACAGGCTTTAATAGGCCACACTGAATCATACCCTCTTCGCTACCTGTATCAGAAGAAAACAGCCGTTAAATTCAGGCACAAAACAAAGATCAGTAAACAAATCTGCATTCCAGATCATGTTCTTGCCACAGCACCACTAAAGGAATACCTGATACTCCTTCACACTAAAGCTGCTGCAAAGACTTGCTGTATGCCTTATTTGACACCACATTCACCCAAAATCAAAATGAATGGGCAACACATAAAGGCAAGACCAAAAATCAACACCATTGATTAATTTGTGAGACTATAAACACACATACCCATTAGGCATTAGCAGGGAGAAAACATAAAATATAAACATCTTCATCTATCCACTGAACCACACCGCCTGCTCTTTCCACGTGCTTCCTCTTCTCTATTGAGGCGGCAACGTTTTATTTTCAGCTCCCCAAGGACCACTTAGGTGACCACAGAAAAGCCTGAACACATTCACTTCAATGACCTTGTGAAATGAAATATTCTCTTATCACCCCTGCTTAATGTTACATATTTTCCTAATTATTCATTTTCACGTCTTGGTGAATAAATACATTCATTTTTAACATATAGGAAAACAGTAATTAACCTGAAATGCGACTTTTATTTTGAAAAAAATGTCGTCTGTTCACGCTGTTCAAATTAAACTCTCATTCAGTTCCATTTGATCTCGCAGCTGCTAGATTTAACGAAACAAAAAGTGGTTTAAAGCATCGTGTGTTGTTGTCGTCACGGAAGTATTATAATATCGGGTAATATTAGCTGAATCTACATTTTGTGCTTTACACCGGCGTTCCATTCGCAGTAGCAAGAAGAGGCAGGACTTTTATTTGTGGTTTTTCCGACATTTTGGGCAGCACCGTGGTTTTTTTTATCAATTAATTAACAAAAAAGAGATACATAAAATTTAAAAAGGTAATATAAGCATATACATACATATACATGTATAAAATAATCAAATACAAAATGTTATCTGTGTTTCTGTGACTTTAAATAAAATATATAAATGCATTAGAAACTAATCAGATTAATCTTCCTAAAATAAAAAAAAATAAACACGGCTTTTTAAAAAATCAAGTTGAACTATCTAAAATGACTATAATACGTTTATAAAATGTGTGTGAAACAATCAAATACGAACAAAAATGTAATACACACAAATGTTTGTTTTCATTATCACATTAGATTTATTTATATATATATATATATATATATATATATATATATATATATATATATATATATATATATATATATATATATATATATATATATATATCACATTTAATAATAATAATATTCGACAATTTCAGATAAGTTTGAAAAGTCAAATAAAACAAATACAACTATCTAATAAGTAAATACATGTGTGTAAAAATAAAATACGAAAAAAGTATTAAAAAAAAAAACGTTTGTTTTCATCCTTACGTTGGATAAAAAATTTAATAAAACAATAAACAATGCATTTAAAATTATCATAAAAATAAGTGTAAAAATTGGCATGTAAAAAATAAAATACGAAAAAATATAATAAACGTTTTTATTACATTAGATAAAAATAAATAAAATATAAAACAATGAATTACAAAAGCGATTAAAAATTCAAACATTTCACAGTATAAAACTGTATGAACGAGTTATTTTTTCTACGTTGTACTGATGAGACTTCGTTAATCTCTCGCTGTCTGCGACATTTGCTGACGGCGTCGCTCGGACGCGCAGAGGCCGGGCTCCGAAATACAAAACACGGAATGACAGCACGACTTTTGTGAGCTCAGCAACGGAGCAGCAGTTTAAACACAGCCTGTCTGCACACTGGACAAGACAAAGAGTCAGTAAGTAACAAGATCACGATCAAGTCGTCTTACTGCTGTTAGCTCAGTGGTCCAGCTTTATGTGTGTGAATGTAGATTTATGTACTGCATCTAGCCTGTCCATAAGAACTAAATGACATAAATAGACTGTATGCTGGTTAAGAGGAACAGTTCACCCAGAAATCATATTTACACATTTTTTCAGCAATGCTGTGTTCCACAAAGCAGGATTTATCAGTTCAGTCTAAACCTGTCCAATGGGGAAATACCAGACATTCCTGTTGGACAATCCATCAATGTTGGGCTTAGGTTATCTGGCTAACTTTGGGGAACGTCCCCCAAAATGTAGTTAATCAGTCATTTTTTTGCTACTTTAATTTAAATCTGGACCCTTGAGGCTTTTGTTGCTAGAGCTCAATAGACACCTAAATAGCATAGTTTCAGTTTTACAGACTAGCTATACAGCTAAATACAACCTCACCATTACAGAAACTTTTTGTTTTTGCTGTTTTAAAAAACCTACAGATGTCCTAAACCACATATGCTATTCTGTGAGACCTTCAGTATGATCTGGATGAGGTTTGAGCTACATTTTGATGTATTTTTACAAAAACAGAAACGAGGCTGACTGAGTTCCAGTGATTATTAGCAGTTTTAGCTAACAGGGATGGCTGGTGTAGAAGCTCTGACCATAACTCACTAACAAAGCCAGATACTATTTCTGACCCAGCTGCTCTGCACGTCTGACCAGCTGCTGGGGTCACTTTTAGTAGCAATCCTAAAGCCTCATCCTGACACTTATAACTCTCAGCAGCATGTAGGGGAACTTGTGTCCACCATTGTTTCTTTTTCATCCAGTGTAGTAACACAAAATTTGTCAATTTTTGCTGCAGTAACATCCTGGGAAGCCTTTACATTAATGTGAGACAGCATTCAGCTTGAGTTTGTGTTAATTTTAAAGTCATAATGTGTCTTAAAGCGCATATGTGAGACATTAAGATCCGGATATGGTTTGACTAGCTCTTATATATCAATTATTTTTACAGAAACAACCGTGCCATTTACGTGACTATTGAGTTCTAGTCTTGGTAAAACTAGCCTCACAGTTCTAAACTGAAGAAGCCAAACATGTCAGCTATAATCTTAGAATTGCAAAGCTAGCAGTGCTAATAAACATTAGAACTCAGTAGTCACCACTATGGCCCAGTTTAATTTTCTGCAAAAATACATCACCGGTTTCTCTCAACCTGACCAAACCTCATTCAGATCTTAATGAAGGCCTGACAGACTAGTGGACTGAAGATCTGGATGCAGTTTGAAAGAGTTGAGAGAAGTTTTGTTGATGTATGTGTACAAAAACGACTGGGCGGTTGAGGTGACTATTGAGTTCTAGTGTTTGTTAGCAATGCTAGCCTCACTGTTCTAAGCTGAAGAAGCAAAATTTGGACTTTAAACGAGGTGGAAATTGTGTAACTATGCTTTTCGAGTGATCCGTTTTCTTAAATCTATAAAACAAATCAAGAAGGACCAGGATTGGAGATCACTGCAGTAGGTTTTTTGTCAGACTAAGGTAAACACACAAAGATGTCTACAACTTATCACCTAAATTCCCTCTCTCTGTGGCAACAATGGAATATAATCCTGTTTCCATATGGGAAGTGTCTGCCAGGTTTGTGATTCATCTCTGTATGAATTCTGCTATGTATAACTCATGGTATCTAGGCCAGAAGAAGCATTATGAAGTTTCTGGCAGAGCTCATCTGAGGTCCTTGGGTAACACTGGGCATTAATCCAAGACAAAGCTCCAGCTTGTTCTACAAGTGACAAATGCCAAGTTTACTCCTTCACAGCATAATATAGTGCAGCCGAGTGAATGTATACTTCACGTGACAGGGATTTGTCTGTTTCTGTGTTAGTATCATGGTATTTGAAGGCTGCAGACATAGGGATTTAAAGTGCTTTAAAATGATTTTAACATTTAATTGTTAATTAATATCACATTTAGGTAGATAGTAGTTACTCATGATTATTAATCACACTGTGCTGTGTAATTGATGGCTATGAATCCCAATACATTGAGTCATTTGTTGTGATTAGTGTTGCGTAGTTATCACAGTTAGTCCCTAGTATTCGGATGAAATTAGTATTCGGGTAGAACTAGAGATGTGCCAAAATAATACAGCTGATGCTGTCATCATATCAGTAATTTAAGGTATTTTAATGTAAATAAAGTAATGAAATGTAAAGCTCAGGCTATAGTAAAACTCCTTATGTTTGGTCAGCAGAGAATATTGTGGAGTCTAGAAGGAAAATTAATTGTAAAAGCTAAAAATAGGACAAATTATCGGTTATAATTTCAATATGTGGTTAGAAACAGTAATTTAGTTCTACCATTTATCAGCCAATAACAGATCAGCGACATCCTTGTACAGAATTGACAAATGTTCTTCTTAATCGGCCATCTTCTTTATAAGTTACTTGGGAAACATTGTTAAACAGAGCAAAAGTCATTCATGTCATGAAACCTCTTATATCATCTTTTGTTTAATGGCATAAGCTGTGTGTGAATACTTTAGGAGTGATATTCAGTTCTTGTGCTTGTGAAACTCTTGTGTAAACAGCTGCCATACTGTGCTACCGCTAGTATTTGGTACATATGCAGTAGTCAGCCATTTTTCTACTGTATGTGCTTATTTTGTATTGTAAATTATAACAGAGATTCTATAAAAGGAAATCCATATGCCAGCATTTAGTGAACACCTAACATTTTAGCAAAAAAGCATTTACACGAACAGTAAGTGTAGTCAATCAGCCAAGACATGTTGTGCTTTTTTAGTTTAGAACTGGAGCTGAGGCTAACATCGCTAACAACTCCTCAGTAATAATATTTAATACATAAAATCAAAATACATCACCACAACTTCTCTAAACCCACTCAAACCTCATCCAGATCTTAATTAAGCTCTAAAGCCTAGTTATTGTGGTTTAGGGCACAGTGTACCTAAAAATCTATACATGTTTTCAAGCTACGCTAATGCTAAAGCTAGCACTCTGACTCCAACAGGTTCTTTTAAAATAAACATGATTACAGTTTTTGCTGCAAGTTTATTAACAATTACATTTGCAAACAGTGCCGTGGCATTTTCTTGCTAATTTTTCCTTTGCTAAATCAGGTGTTTAGTAAAGTAGTATAATTTTCAGACTGTTATGGTTAGCTTTGTTACCCATTACATACATGTTTCTGCTAAGGCTGAAAAGTTTTAGTATGCAGAATACGTGAAGTAGATATGTATCTTATCTAATGGCTGTGTATGCAGATAAAATGACTAGAAGAGGAAGAACTACTCTTGGACGAGCTAGAGCACAAGCCATTTGAATCTGCATTTCCAAGTCTTGAGTTTTTATACAACAACTACATGAAATAACTTTAAAAAAACTGTCATTTTATCTTTTTCTGTTGATATAAAATGATTTTATGATTTTAGTACAATAACTCATGCTACAGTTTACTACTCAGCACTAATATGTAGAGCTTTTAGATTTTAGTCCCTGAAATAATTTTTGAGGCTGCACAGCACTGATGGGACTTTATGTACAACTCAGATGTGTGCCATAAGAGGGTGCCCTTCTTGTTTATTAGTTTAAGTGTACTAATTTCATTTGGGTTTCTATTTATGTATTCAATTAATTAAGATTAAGATCTTAATCTTAATTTCAGAAAGCTGTAAGTCAGTGGTCACCAACCCTCCTGGAGATCTACATTCCTGTAGGTTTAACCTCCAAACCAGGTCTAAGAGACCTCATTCAGCTTATCAAGAACTTTGATTTGATTAGAGTTGAGGTAAAATCTATATGAAGGCAGGGTTCTTGACCACCGTTGTAGTTGGTGACCATATACGTGGGATTATTATGGACGTTTCCGGTATATTAGATAAACATATTACGCATGTGTTTAACATTGAGAAATGTATGTCCACTTCTGTTGTTACATAATCCCTTTTTTAAACCGTTTAGTCTTTGCAGTCTGACAGTGAACCGTACTGCTTAGCTGTAACTTGCTTTATCCTTTATTTTCTTAGCTTCTGCATCATCCTGGAAAATGAATTAGAGTCACTGCCAAGTGGGCCGTTTGGTATCTAATATCACTCCTGAAACTCAGTCTGTCACAGATGTTTTACTGCGTGTTGGGTGGATACGGTGTCACTGACTTGGTGTCACTCTTGCTTTGTGACTTGTGGCAGAGCTGCACGTTTCAACCTGAAACCAGGAATACACAATTTTCCACTTGACCCCAGATGTAGTCAATTAGCAAAGACATGTTCAGAGTCCACATTTTTACTTTAGTGTAGAACTGGAGGCTAACCTTGCTAAGAGACAGTAAATCTTAATAGTCACCTAAATAGCCAAGTTGCTTCAGTCCAAATACATTTGTCAACCCATCTAGCCATTGAGATTCCTTGAGATTTTTTCAGTTTTGAATACCGTGAATTTGACCTTTTATATACCACTTTAAAATGTTCACCATCCCAGTCTTTAGTGTCTGTTATTACAGCCTCTATTACCTGACAATTATTTTACATATTTTGACACACTCTGTCAACCTACTGCAACCCAAAAACACAAACATGAAGCATTTTAAAGATTGCAAATGTTAACACAGGTTGTAAATGTAAATATTTCATCTTAAAATGGAGATCAAATGAAGCTTTGTACAAATACAAAAAAGCAGGTGTGAGGTTCATTAACTTGACAAATTGGGACCAGTGTTGGGAGATCCTGCTGCACTGTGTGGCTTCCTTGCTGGCATCTCGCCCCTCCTGACTCTTAAGGTTTAAATATAATTTTTTGAATCACATTTAAATGATTGTATCTCTGCTTTTACTTGGTCAATCAACATCACACTAAAACTAGCTTCAAGTTTTGGATCAGTGACAGTACAGAAATGTCTAGGCTACTTGGGTGACTACTGAGTTCTAGTGTTTGTTAGCAATGTTAGCCTCATATTTCCGATTCTAACTGAAAGAAGTGAAGTTTTGACTTTGATCATCTCCTGGCTGATTGACTATGTCTGTGGATAAATGAAAAATTGTTTAAATATAAAATTTGGATGAAACGTTAATGGTCAAGACAAAACAGTGAGAAATCTTTACATTCGAGCCGTGTTTGTCCACCGTTCACAGTACTGAAACACTGCAGTCACAATAATATAATCACTCAATGGGTAAATTTATAGTCACTGTTTCCTTTCATTTTTTCACAGGATCCTATATTCGGTCTTGGCAATGGAGGCGCATGCTTCAGAGCGACCCCTGTCTAGGAAGAGGAGGAGAGAGGGATCCAATGGAGAGGCAGAGGAAGGAGAGAGGCCACTGAAATTGAAACGCAGCACAGTGGTGAGTGGGTTCATCAGGCCAGGCTGTCTGAGAATGTCTGTAGGAGGAAGACGCCTCTTAACCTGGGACGTTTTCTAACTCTGCAGGGTCTGAAAGATCCAGCACCCTATGCTGATGAGCTGGAGTCACTGGAAAACAAGCCATTTAAACGAGTCAGCATGGAAGAGGCTCAAAGAGGAACCCCATGTAAGTCAGTCCTTAAAGGAAGTTCAAAAAGTTTTCGGTCACATCGAGGCTAATGTAGCTAATGATAATGGATGCTTATACCCCACCAATTAGTATCATTCGTACTCTATGACTGTATTATTACATACAAGCATAAAACGGCTAGTGCATAATTGTTTGTTGCAGCACGAGGCAAGTCACAATCCTCCACTTAAACTAAAAAGCAGACAGAAGAGCAGAACAGCGGTAGTGAAGGAATTATACAACTGCAAACTATCCTGAACCATACATTTGGGCGCACTAGGATGCTGGTTTGTCAATCAGTGCCTGAAACCACAAGGGTAAGGCTGTGTTACTTGTAGGTGAAGTCCTACCAAATTCACAGGAAATGTTCCATAATTACATGCACATAGTATCTCCTATCACCATAGATGTGATAAATTTGACCTTAGCACCTTTATATAGCACATCTCACCAGTACAATGCACTGAGAGAGAGAGAGTTCAAGGGGAAATCTCCCCAGTCCATGGCCTAGAGTCTAAAAGTCATTATCTGTGGCTGAAGATGCCTCTCAGATAGCCTCCTATCCCTGATGTAGCACCACGTTTCAGCAATGGACAGCTCACTCAAGCCAGTGCATTCGTTCAGCTTTGGCATCAGTTTCATCACTTTGTGCACTTCCCTCACTGAATATTTCACCTTGCACGGTTATATGATTCCAAAATGTCAAATCATGACATTTTCAGAACCTGCAAGATACTAGTGCATCTCAACAAGTCGGATATTGTGCAAAATGTAATTACAAAAAAGTCGTATTTTATATTCATTACACATAAAGTGACGTTTCAAGCCGTTTTGATTGGATGTTGATCAGTTTGGCTTGTGAAAAATCAAATTTGTGAAAAAGTAAATTACTATTCAAACTGCATCGACATTAAAATATGTGACTTTACATGTAATGAATGTACAAAACACAGTTTGACAGTTTATCTTTTTGATAAAAAACAGAAACGTTTATTATAATCTTAATATAATTTTATATCGACATTTTTGCCAGTTTTTATCCCCTTTCCAATGTAGTAGTAGCAAATTAGCCCATTCCATCCACTAGGGGGCTCTCCCCATCACTTTACACTGTCCCTGACTCTAGGAGGGTGAAGACATGCACACGCCTCCTCCACTGCGTGTGATGCAGCCACCACCTCTTTTCAAACTACCGATGATACACCATCACTGAGGAGCCAACGCGCTCGGAAAGCGCAGGATTCCCAGCTCTGAATGGACCAATCGGTAGACAGCAGACATTGCAATGTGAGAGTGATAGAGAGAGAGAGAGAGAGAGAGCACCATCTACCCACCCAGAGAGAGCACTGCCAATTTTACTCTCTTGGGCGCCGGCTGTTGATGGCAAACAGCATGACCGGGATTCAAACTCACGATCCTCTGGTCATAGTGTCAGCGTCTTAGCCTGCTGAGCCACAGCTTTGACAGATAATTGCTTAAAACCTGTCAGACAGATGTTTAGATTTGAGCAGCGTTTCAAATAGATATTGGATGACTTATTAAATGTTCTCGGGCCAAGCAGAATGTGCAGAAACTGAGTAGGGTACTGTTCTATTTTTGTTTTGTTTTGTTTTTTGTAGCGTGGACGTCTTATGTCTGACCTACTTGAACATGTGCATTATGATTTGTATACCCGTGCTTAAACTGTCCAAATGTTTATGGACACCTCTTCTAATGAATGCCTTTGGTAATCAGCCTGACCTCACTAACACTGTCACTGCAATCAGATCCTCACAGCAATGCTCAGAAGTCTAGTAGAAAGACTTTCCACTAAAGCCTTCAAATGAATACAGATGTTATTTTTTATATTTTTGGCTCATATGATGGTCATTTTTTGTATAAAATAATTGTTTTTGTCTTGTCTTGTCTCAGCTGAACGGCCTGTGAGGGTGTACGCTGATGGCATCTTCGACATGTTCCACTCAGGACATGCCCGGGCCCTCATGCAGGCCAAAGGGCTATTTCCCAACACACACCTCATCGTGGGCGGTGCGTTAATTTTTTAAGGAATTAAACAAAAGCTTAATCTAGAAATCATACTTACACAATTTACCACTTACCTCAGATGTACCCAATCAGCCAAGACCTGTTTGGAGACCAAATTTAGCTTCTTTGGTTCAGATATG